>PVJH01011084.1:50438-70610 GCA_004026705.1 Nesogale talazaci | reverse complement strand
CCCCTGGTCTCTCCTCCCCTCCAACCCTCACTAGTTTATACATTGTTATTGTTTTGTCATATCGTACACTGCCCGACCTCTCCCCCAACCCACTCCTTTGATGCCCATCCTTCAAATAAGAGCTTGTGTATATATCCTTGCTGTTGGTTCCGTCTCTCTACCCCCCCTTCCCTCCACCCTTCCAGTATCTCCACTGTAACCATTGGCCCGAAGGGGCCCATCCATCCTGGTTTACCCATGTCTCCAGCTCCCCTCTATGCCAGTGTGACTTCTTCAGTCCATCTGGATTTGCAAGGTAGAGTTGGGACCATGATGGTTGGGGGACAGGGAGGAAGGCTTCAGGAATCAGAGGAAACTTGTAGGCATCATCACTGCCTGGCTGCCCCCCGACTGGTCTGTCTCCTCCCCATGTCTCCCCTGTAAAAGGGTGACCAATTACCCACCAGTGGGCCTTAGGTCCCCACCCTGCTCTCCTCCTCCTATGTAATGATGTGATTCTTGTTCTTTGGTGCTCGATATCTGCTCCCTTTGGCCCCTCTTGATCACGCATGCTGGTGTGCTTCCTGCATGTGGACTTTAAGTCAGCAGTTCTTAACCTGCGGGTCGCAACCCCTTTGGGGGTCGAACGACCCTTTTACAGGGTCGCCTAAAACACTTATTTCCCATGGTCTTAGGAACCGAGACACTGCTCCTTTATCCATCCCCACACGGATCCACCCTCATACAGCTACACCCCATGCAAGTACCTGGTGTGAAGACTGCTACCTATGCTTCATCACGCTTCAAGCCAAAATTTCATTTATTTGTAATTATAAATGAATATTTCACAACATATAATTACATATGTAATGTCATTCTTTTGTGATTATTCACTCACTATGCTTTAATTATGTTCAATATGTGACCATGAAAATTCATCCTGCCTATCAGATATTTACATGACGATTCATAGCAGTAGTAAAATGACAGTGATGAAGTAGTCATGAAAATAATTTTATGGGTTAGGGTCACCACCTCATGAAGAACTGTGTGAAAGGGCCGTGGCATGTAGAAGGTGGAGAACTGCTGCTCTAAATGTCCAGTTAGCAGTACAGTGTGTGCTTAACCATTTGCACCTCCCAGGGACTTCATTGAATATGCGCATTCTCTTTTTTGTCTTTCAAGATTTGTTATAGTAAGATATTGGGGGCTGGGGGTGGAGGTTGTCTGTGACTGGCGACCTTTTAATCTGAATTGGCAGATTAGAAAATCAAATTTGAAAGGAAAGACACATCTGACTTTGTTTTGTCCAAGCTGAGAATGTCCTGTGAAGCCATGCAGATTATGTCTGCTAAGGGCATGCTGGGTTTTTAATTACCAGAAAGTTGAAGGAACAAGGTCTTTTACTTTGTTAGCTGAATGTAAGACGGTTCTTTTTCTTTTCCTCATGGCTGTGTGAGTCCCATTGAGATTAATAGCTTTTGTGCTGCTAAACTGTCTTTTGGATTTCCATAAAAGCTTTAGTCCTGAGCAGTTTCCAGAAGGAAATATATATATTCAACTGACTAAATTAAGTTAGTTTGACTTCTATTTCTTCTACTGATGGCCAGGCATCATTAGTAGAGTAAGATTTCAGCTCCTGGGGATTTGGTTGTATCTACCTTCTTCCTATCCCTATGAGCCTCTCTGTATTTGGTGGCTCCCAGGTAGGGGCCTGGACTGCAGCTGGGACAGGTGATCAGAAGTAGCTTCTATTAGCTCCCGAACACCACCAGCCTTGGAGAAGGTACTTGAGCAAGCCTGGTGCCAACTAACACCCAGCAAGCCATGGATCCATAAGCATTTTACTGGCGACGTGTTCTCCATCCTTGAGCCTTGCCTCAGACACACAGGTTCCGTCTATGGGGTGAGATGCTCCACTTTCTACTGTCGCGACACAAGCACCTTGTGCTTTCTCTACAGGTGCAGTATGACACATTGCCAGCCCTGTTACTTGGTAATGACTCTTTGGTTGACGTTTACATTAAACACTTAGGAGCACTCATGCTTTCTTTCTCTCTCTCTCCTCTCTCTCTCTTTTTGAAAGCCATTGTCTAGTGGGTTCCAATTCCCGTCAACTCCAGAAGACAGAATTGGACTGTCCTGAGGATTTTCCTCGGATGGCGTCCTGGCTACGCGTTTGATTGCTAGTCACAAGTTAATGGTTCAAGCCTATCTCTGGTAAAAAGATGTGGTGGGAGGTCTGCTCCCATAAAGCTCACCGCCTTGGGAACCCTATGGGGTAGGCCCATAGGGTTGTAAGGACTCAGAGTTGACTTGAAAGAGTCAATGGACAGTTCTATTAGAGCTGCTGGGTGAGTTCCATCAACTCGCCTTTCAAGTAGCAGCCGAGGGCTTTACAATTGCCTTGTCTGACTTGTCCTAAGCTGTGTTGTCATGAGGTGCTGTTGAGTCCTGAACAGGATGCTGCCCTGTCCTGAAGCATCCTCACAGAATGTTCCAGACGAGCCCAGGGTTGTAGCCACCGTGTCATTTCATCTCCTTTTTTTCGCCTTCTCTTTTACCAGGCAAGAGGGCCTTCTCTGGGGACCAGTCTCTACTAATAACATATTCAAAGTTTGGGAAGCAAAGTCTTGCCGTCCTTGCTTCTAAGGAGCATTGTAAGAAGAACCCTCTGCCTGGGCTTCTTCCATGAGAGATGTGTTTGTTCTTCAGCAGGCCGTGGACCTTCAATGTGGTTCCCTAGCATCCTCGTGATGCACGAATTCCTCCATGCCTTTCTTACTCATTTGAAACCACAGAGAACCCTGTCTTAGTTAAATACTCCTAAGTGCTGACATATTGAATATAGTAACCCATGGAGGCATTTAAGGAACTCTAGTGACATTGTGGGTTAGGTCCAAGGGTTAGGCACATTCACGTGCCCTGGCCACTCTGCAAGAGAAAGAGGAGTCTTTGCTTCCAAAAGCATTTCCAGCCTCAAAACCACAGTCACGGGTCACTAAGAGCTGGAATCAGCTTGTTGGCAGTGGCATTTTATTGCTGGATTTTGTTTTCATGACACAGAGAGTTCTCACTTTTTTTTTTTTTTCAAAACGAGTTTGCCCCCAATTTCTCTCTTGCAGGTTTGAGGAGCATGACTCCTTGTGACTGCATCTGATTTCACATCTCTGGGAGACAACATCTCTTGTATCCCTCTGGCTTACGCCCAATCATCCACTTGGACGCAGACCTCAGCAGACCCTACTGGGTGTGGAAGTGACGGTGGTGTAGAATAATACTTTGCAAGGCAACCACAAGTTGCCACTGACGCATTGTTGTCCTTATAGGAAGAAGAAGAAGAAAGACACCTTACAGTTAACTAAGAGCCACACACACGGCTGTTAAATCTAATCCAACTTACAGCCGACCCATAGGTTAGGACAGAACAGCCCTTGTGGCTTTCTCTCACGGAGCGCCTGGTGATTTTGAACTGTTGGCCTTGAGGTTAGCAGGCTCATACATAACCACTATGCCACCAGAGCCCCTCCATTCCAGTCATGGAAGGCAAACCTGATTGTATAGAGTTTGACTTTTTGCCACACAGTCACGCTGTCATAATTTGTCGTAAAACATCCCCAAATCTCAAAGACATATACCAGTGAGGGTTTATTTCTTACTCCTGCATGCCCATTCAGGACAGCGATGCCTGAACTCTGGAACCTAAACTAGTATAGGGAGCAGTTTCTAGCCATATCATTTCTGACCCATGCAAGAGAGGAAAAAAAGGACAACAAGGCTCCCACTGACTCCTAGTCCCTGCCTTGTAACGACTTATGCCACTTCCATCACTCTCCATTAATTAGAGCAGCAGTGTGGCAGAGTGGGCACAGTCAGTCCCTGGGATGCTGGAGCCATCCAGAGGGGAAGGGGTGCTGCAGAGGCAGATACCTATGCATAATCCTAGATGATGGGCTATAGTACAGATGTTTTTCATTGCCAGCGTGGGCGCTCAGGAACATTTTTTCTGCAGAGCCAATTAAGTTTGAGAACCTATGGGTGGAAGCCTCTCGTAGGACTCAAGGGAGCTGAGACTTTGACTTTTCCTTTAGGGATGGGAAGAGTGGCTAATAGTCCTCATAGATCACAGCGTTATTCACACTAGTATGCTCTATTCCGGTGAAAAGGAATTTTTGTTCATTGTAACTGATTGATGTCTAATGAAGGGATATGTTAAACTATCCAAGCCATTGCCTTCTTTTGATTCACAGGGCCCGTTTATGCCTGGTCTCTGTTTGAAGAAACAGACCAAAGTTGTGATCCAAAATATTTTTAGAATAAACTAGACAAAGGGACCTCTTCTAAAGACAATGCTTCCAGACATGCTAGTGATATTAGTCATGTCAAAAGAGTGACTGGTTTCCCATCCTCATATATAAATATATTTATAGGATTAGTAGTAAGGTAGCAGATGGACATTGGGCCTCCACTTAAGTACTCCCTCAATGCAAGAATACTTTGTTCTATTAAACTGGAATTCCATGATGCTCACCTTCCCTACACGATCGCTGAAGAAAAAGCATGTGCATAAGCAAATGTGGTGAAGAAAGATGATGCTGCCCGGCTATCAAAAGACATAACGTCTGGAGTCTTAAATACTTGAAGGTAAACAAGCAGCCCTCTATCTGAGAAGCAACAAAGCCAACGTGGAAGAAGCACACCAGCCTGTCTGGCCACGAGCTGTCGAAGGGATCAGATATCAGGCATCGAGGAACAAAATATCATTGTGAATGAGAGTGTGTGCAGATTGGGGACCCAAAGCCCATCTGTAGGCAACTGGACATTCAATATTCCCTTACAGAAGGGCTGCAGGTAGGAGATGAGCTAGTCATGGTGCAATATAGCACTAGAGAAACATACCACTTTTCTCTAGTTCTTAATTGCTTCTTCTCCCTCCCCCTGCGCTCCCTCCCCCGCCCCCATTATCATGCTATCATGTTCCCAATTCTAATTACAAATCTGGCTAGACCAGAGAATTTACAATAGTACAGATAAGAACTGGAAACACAGAGATTTCAGGACAGATGATTCCTTCAGGACCAGTAGTGAGAGTTGCGTTACTGGGAGGGTGGAGGGAAATGGAGTAGAAAGGCAGAACCAATTACAAGGATCTCCATATAACCTCTTTGCTGGGGGATGAACAACAGAAGTGTGGGTGAAGAGAGATGTTGGACAGTTTAAGATATGACAAAATAATAAAAATTTACAAATTTTCAAGGGTCCATGAGGGAGGGGGGAGCAGGAAGGGAGGGAAAAGATGGGGATCTGATACCAAGGGCTCAAGTAGAAAGCAAATGTTTTGAGATGATGATGGCAACAATTGTACAAATGTGCTTGACACAATGGATGGATGGATGGATTGTGATAAGAGTTGTTCAAACCCCCAATAAAATTTTAAAGATAAATTAAATTTTTTAAAAGGCCTTGTTTGTGAAATTTGCACAGATGGCTAAAGTCTCCTCTACTCAAGAGTGATGATGACAATGATGATGATGACAATGACGACAATTGTAACCACAAATACCATGTATGATCATAGGAGCTTTACAAATAGCCACTCATTTTATCTTTAAACAACCTCATTAAAAAAACATGCAATCACCTGCCTTATTGCATGGCTGAGGGATGTGAAGCACAGAGAAATGAAAAACTGTGCCTGGTGGAGGCAGACTGCAGGACTGAAGGGGCATTGTAAAATACCCACCACGTTGTTGCCATCTTTAGGTTTTCAGGATCCATCACTAGTAAGTAGAAGAGTAGCTACCATTTCTTCCATCTGATTAGCGCTGATGCCTGGCTCTTTTATCCTTTCTTTTTCTGTTGTCCTTCATTTAACAGTGGGCCGTCGCACAAGGGGAAGTAAATTCATGTTTACTCAAGACTTTTCCATTGTTATGAGTTCTTCCATGCTTGATGTGGTTTTGTCTAAATCTTACCACAGACCTTTGACATGTCACATATTGTTTGCCTCCATTTATAAGCAAACCGAATAGAGGGGATCGAAGTTAATAAACATGCTTCCATCAAGCTCCCAATGAGTCCCAACAGTTAGGACTAGATATGGAACTCAATCCAAGGTCTGCCTGACTATAAATAAACTCAGTGCCATCAAGTCAATCCCCATCCATAGCAATCCGACACAGAGGTTCTGAGATGGTACATCTTCTTGGGAACCGACAGCCTCATCTTTCTCCTATGGAGTGACTGGTGGATTTGAACCACCAACCTCGAGGTGACCATCCAATGCCCATCTGACAATGACAGCAGGGTTTCTTGGCTCTCAACACAGTATTTCTGCATTCTGGAATTTGCCTGTCCTCATCTAGGCCACAGCAAAGGACTTTCAAAGAAAACAGCACAAAAATGCATGGCATTTTTCCCCTCAACACAGTATATTCTGAGCTAATTGAAAATGTGGCAGTTGCTCCTTTGAAGAGGAGAAAGTACGGGATCCACAGCACCCACGAGACAGTGGCATCCGTGGAATGATCCGTGGAATGATCTGGCAGGCCAACTGTCTGAAGGTTTTATCCTTTGCCACGAACTTGTGACCTCAATTTACTACCATAGACTAGGGTGTTTCTGCCAAATAGTCCAGTAGACTTTCAAGATATATACCCTGGTTATTGCTGCTTTCCTCAAAGTGGATACTTAAGGAAGAAATTGTTTTTACATATTATTGTGATCTTCATTCATCTTGCCAAAGGCAAATTGCATTGGAATTTTTAAATATAATTTTTCTTTCCTTTTAGGAATGTTTTTTTCTTTTTCTTTTTTTATTTGAAAAGCTGAACACTGTGACCTCGAGAGCCAAACATTATCAATGTTAGGAATGCGTCATTCTAATTGATTTAGAATCTGCTAATGTCTCATTTTCTGGCTAAGCTTTTTGTTGTCATTGATTTTAAAATGGAAATTCATGACCAATTCCTAACTTCTCTATCCCCTCCTTTTCTTATACCCAATAAATGTTTTCAAGTATATGGATGTCTATTTTTTTTTAAGTGGGCATCACTGCCCTGGTGGTAGTAGGAGGGCCAGCCTTTCTCCTAGAGAGCTACTGCTGGATTTGAACCCCCAAACCACTAGGCTGCAGTCCCGCACACAACCACTACGCCACCAGGGCTCAGCATGGATGTCTAATTTTAATGTTTGATATTTTGGCCTATTGGAAATGGGCAATCCCTTCCTCTTTTAAGTCTAGTTTGCAAGCACCTGAGGGACAAAAAAGACATCACCTATTAGCTGTAAAAAGTCCATAGTCTGACCCCACCCAGAGATGCCTAAGAAGATAGGCCTGGAGATCACCTGTTAAAAGAACAAGCACAGCTGGGAATGCCTTATGCTCACCTGGACCACCATTAGTCAGATTCAAGACTCGGTGAACTTTGGATATGATTCCTTGACTCTCTTAGAAGACTTGTTCAGTGTTTCATGAAAGCACACTGAGTAAACGCTCTGAGCCTGAAAGCTAAGCTCACCTTCAACGATCACTGAGCTCTGTGCACTTTGACCCTCAGGCACCAGGAGCACGGAAATAGTGAGCTAGTTCCTACAGGTGGCTTAGCGTGTTTTAACATTGAAAATCTGAAACACCTTGTTTTTTAATTTCCAAAGTATTGAATATTTTTTTAAAAACCAAAATCACTGCCCAAATGATGATTTCCATGGCCTACCCTCTTCTCTATATTCCTAGTTCTTCGAGGCTTTTTCTAGAAACACAAATACACTCAGAGATTTTTATTTGTCCCTGGTGTGGACCACATTATCCAAAATTCCTTTTTTTTTTTTTTTTTAGGCATCACTGCCCTCTGGTGGTGGGAGTAGGAGGCCCAGCCTTTGCTCCTGGGAGCTGGAATTGAACCTCCATCCCAGTGGGCTGCAGTCCTGCGCACAACCACTACGCCACCGGGGCTCAGCCCCAATTCCTTTTTTTTTTTTTAAACTAAAAATACACAATGAATATGTCCCTGTCAGTTCCTCAGCTTCCTCTGGATCCTCAGCCTTTTTGTTCTGAGTGCCCTCTCAGGTTTCCAATGTCTGAGCTTTCTTCAGCTTTTTAGTCTGTTATCGATAACATCTCTTGATTTTTTTTCCCCCTCAACCAATTACTAATTTGTCTATGTTGAATTCTGTGCCTGTGTTAATCTATCATCTTTAAGTGGAAGTGATTTTAATGTTCTCATTGTTTGAATAGCCATTCATTATTATGATTAGAACATTAAAATGCTGAAAACATCTATTGCAGTCCCCCCCCCCAAAAAAAAAAAAGTTTTTCCTGAGTGCTGTGTGGGATTTCTGAATCAAAGTCTTTATTTTTAACCAGTATTCTAATTTGAGCTGACTCTAAAGCCCTCAGAAAACTAGAACAAATTTAAAGAAAATCTACCGAAAAAAATATTACAAATAAATCTGTTTGCTACTTTAAGAACTTTTTAATGGACTTTCTTAGCAGGGTTTGAATGAATATGATCACAGTATTGCGGTAGAGAAACTGTGAGTCTTGGAATCAGGAAGCTGGAGTTAGAAATCTGAATCGAGAGCTTAGAACAGAGCAAAATACAGTGTTCAGCCAGCCAGTGAATCATTTTAAGACTGGAAACTTTTCTGTCCACTTCATCATGTGGTTTTGAGAATCCTGTGGGAATAAATATAGGAAAGTCTCCCTCAGGTAATATTCAGCACATAGTTCAAGTTTGTTATCATTATTTCATTTGTTCCTTCAAAAATGTATCATTATTTCATCACCTGGAAAAAAATGTAGCTGAGGAATAATGCTAATTTTCAGAAAGGGAGTAGGATCTGGATAACATACTTGTGTTCTGTGAGGGGGCTGAGCTTCTAAGCAAGTTGTACCTTGGGTGGATTTAACCCTGCGACCCCACTGTCACCTCAGAATAAAGCTTCAGACTGGCAAGCATAGCTGATGAATTTCGGAATCTCCCTGTTTCATTAAGATATGGCGGGACAGTAGGAGCTGAGGAGGGAAGATAGCATCAGCACAGACACTGATCGAACTTTCTTTTTTTTTTTTTTTTCAGTGTACTTAAATGAAGCTGGCTTCAACTTTGTGAGGAAGTGCATTCAAGCTGTGGAAACAAGAGGTTCGTGTTGTCTGACAGGTCTATCATTACTGTATTTCCAACATCACTGTTTGACCCCTTATAAGATGAGTGTGTATTTAATCATGTAGACAGAATATTAATTCTAAGAATCATGGATGTTATAGACACACATAAAGTACAAAAATTACTTTGAATAGTTTTGCCAAAAATTGAAGTCCCTGTTTCTTTGTTGTTGTTGGTTTTTGTGCATCGCTTATTTCGGGATGCCTATTATTCTTTTATGTCTTTAAAGCATTAGAGAGGTCAATTGGGGTCCTTCTCTTTCCTCTTCTCCCTTTTTCACTATAGTATGTTCCTTAATGATTGCATCCCAGCCCATAATTTCTGCCCTTTCTCTCACTCTATTCCAGCGGTTCTCAACCTGTGGGTCGTGACCCCTTTGGGGGTAGAACACCCCTTTCACAGGGGCCATCCAATTCATATACAGTAGCAAAATGACAGTTATGAAGTGACAATGGGCTGGGGATCAAATACTACCTGAGGAAATGTATTAAAGGGGCACAGCATCTGGAAGGTTGAGAATCACTGCTCTCAGCCTTTTCTTGAAGCTCCTTCCCACTAGATAATTTTACTCCTAGGCAGACTTGTCTATAAGAAAACTATATGGCTTCAAAGTTCAACTCTTCAAATCCTGGTGCTGCCATTCAGAAATGTTAAGGTGTTGGGCAGATTCCTCATCTCATCCATGACAATCAGATGTCCCGGGACTCTTTTGAGGATTCAGTGAGACCATTTAGTTCAGAGGCCGAGGCTGGAAAGAGTAGTACATGGTCTCAGTTGGTGGTATTTACGGGGAAGTCATTTCTTAGTTAAAGTAGGAGCCTGACTGTAGAGACTTATAGATTGGTGAGATCCAGCCAGCCTCAGAAGCCCTGGGCAGAAGTTTAGCTCCTTGGAGGACCTGCTTCTGCCCGCAGGCCTCGGTAACTCTGAAGAACTCCCAGGTGAAGAGTACTGAACTCCTCCTTCATCTCCGAAGCTTTTCTGTATTGTAATAAATGTGAATGGCCAGGTGTACTTTGCTCCTTCGAAGAGCTTCAAAGAGTTTCAAATCACTGTTCGGTATTGGATCTGAGGAATCTGTTTGATGGGTATTTCTGGAGTAAGTTTGCTAAAGTTAGACTGCAAAATTGGATAAGTAGCTTTCAAATTTGGTGTGGGTGCATGTCTGAGTTTTTAACATTCTGTACCTGGGAATGAGTGTCTCGAGCCATTTTCTTGTGATCTTCCTTCCCATTAGGCATCACCATTTTGGGCCTCTACCGGATAGGGGGGGTGAACTCCAAAGTCCAGAAACTCATGAACACCACGTTTTGTAAGTTTTGAATGAATTTGATTGCTCATTCTTTTTTTGGAGGGGGGGGCGGGGGGGCATCACTGCCTCTGGTGGTCATGGGCGCTAACCAGTGCTGCTCCTGAGAGCTGCTGCTGGATTTGAACCGCCAAGCCCGAGGACCACAGTCCCACACTCTACCACTTATGCCACCGGGGCTCAACCCCAATTGCTCAATCTTGTTGTAAATTAGTCATAAAGATCATCCAAACCATAGATTTTTTGAAATATAGAAACCCTTATATAAGTACTAATTTTAATATATAAATTATTTACATAAATAATAATTTTCATTGGAAAACCAAGTAATGTTTAAAATTCACATGTATATATTTGTAACCCATGTTGTATTTATAGATGAATAATTGGAATTAAATGTGGGCATGTTTAATTTTTGTGTGTCAGACTTTGTCTCACCTCCTTTAATTAGCTTAGAAGTACATTATTATACATGAAATGAGAACATAGGTGTTCCATTTTATGGAGCTCTATTTTGTGGCCTGGAATCTCAGCGAAGCAGCTGAAAAGCTTGGTGATGTTGGGTAATTTTCTCAGTCTCTGTGCCCCAGTGTCATTTGTAAAATGGGGATAACCGTAGGGCTTCTGTCATTAAGAGAAGATGTCAGTCCATTTAAGTAATTTAGAAGCATGCCAGTCGTATGTTAAAAATCAGCCATCATTTGATTTCATAGGCTGTGTCTGCAGAATCTTTTTGAGGTAGAATGTCAGAGGGAGCTTTGCTTTGCTTCCTCCCCACCCTCACCACCCGCCCCCCCTCCCCCCCCACAACCAGCTTAGGCAAACAGCAGTGGTAAAGCTAGCGCTGTCTGCATCCTCAGGGATACATGCCTTTCTCTTTTAACGCACGTATGTTTGCATCCATTTTGTTAGTGACATTAGTGATGTTTACAATGGCCCGTTTTGGACTTGGTTGGTTGGGTTTTTTTTCTCTTGCCAGCACCCAAATCGCCTCCTGATATTGACATTGATGTGGAACTGTGGGACAATAAGACCATAACAAGCGGACTGAAGAACTACCTCAGGTGAGGAGAGTTTACTCCTGGTATTCCAGAGTCACGTTCTAGCTCTCTTCCCTGGGCAGGGCTCTGGTGGTTTCTTGCCTGCTGTTGATATAACCCTCTGTTTGATCTGTTTACTTCCAGTGAGATAGCCCAAGGTGAAAGACTTACATTCTGTTTTCTGGAGACCTTGTCTGTATTTCCAACGCTCACATGAAAAAAACAATAGTGTTGTTTGAATGCCAAATGATATTTTCTGTTTCATATTATAAGTTTTGTAGAGGTTTTTATGTATTTCTTGAATTGTAATTTTGTTTTATTATCCCACCCTCTACCTGACCCACAACAGAGAGAGATTTATTTTTGTCATGTGTGCAGTAGTTTTCATACAGAAGGAAAATTTCTTCTGATTAAAAATTTCCTTTTAATATATTTGTGGCAGGACTGCTGACATTGGTATCTTTAAGAACTTTAAGGTCCTGGGCTGTCCTAGGGCCTCCTACCCAGGACTTGATCACACTACTTACCATCACCTTGCCATAATCTTGCTGCTTTTTGACAAAGCCTTGAGAATGCAAGATACTATGCACGTTGTCATTTTAAAAATGTGGTTCGTTTCTCTGTTCCAGGTGTCTTGCTGAACCACTGATGACTTACAAGCTGCACAAAGACTTTATTGTTGCTGTTAGTAAGTACACTAGCTTTGGAGACACTAAACATGAGGCTGTTTTAGGTGGTTCTATTGACAGGAGACTAAAGATCATAAACCAGTTTTTATGTGTCACATAAGAAGATATCAACTTTAAAATCCCAAATTATATGGTTTATAAGTAATTACATTGTACATACCATATTTTAGAGTAAACGAAGGTTTCGCTTAATAAGACCTTGTAAGTACTTCCTGTTTTTGTGGAAACCTCATCCATCAGGTGCTTTGGTTATTTAATTACATATATCCTTTACCTTTACTGAATGTATACATTTTGGCAAAAACCAAACCCATTGCTATTGAATGAGTTGTGCTGCAGAGCAATGCTATGGAAGAGAGTAGAATTCCTCTGTGTTTCCCATAGATCTTAATGGGAGCAGATAGTCTCGCCTTCCTCCCATAGAGTGGATGAAGGGTTTGCCCATTGACTGTGCTCTTAGCAGCCCATGGCCTAGTCCACTGGACCACCTAAGTGCCTTGATTTGTCTAAAGACCAGAGTATGACCATGGCAGCATTCGTATTGTAGGCCCCGCTTTTGGACTCTGAACCTCGAACTCCTCCTTACAGAAAATTTGCTTGATAGCCAGTGGTTTGGGTTGGGTTTCTTGACCTTTAAATTGGTTGAATAAGGAGTTGCATGCCTACTTCAGAGGGTTACTAGGAGATTCCATGAAGATAATGTGTGTGATAGTGCCTGGTCCAGTCACCCACCAGTAACAATGACTACAGCCACTCACATTTGATGATGTACTCTTGAAGCAGGGGATGAGTTTCGTTCTTTATTTTTAATGGCTAAAAACACATGTCTGGATTGACCATAAACAAGTTGGTAAAGTTTGAGAGTCATGTTTCCCAAAATGTGAGATACTACAACATGGGGGTAGGGTGGTGGTGATGTTGGAATGGTCCAGAGAGACTGGCAGAGCACATACTTAGATGTTATCCAGGCTTATGGGCTATAATGCAGAAGGTTTTAATGGCCAGGGGGTCTGAGTAATTTTTTTTTTTTCTGAAAAGGTAGCAGTAGGCCAAATAAGTTTGGGAGTCTAGGCTTTAGAGAATGATAGTGACAAAACAACAGTGATTGTCAGACCTGAATGATGGGAGGGGTCCTGGAGGTTAGAATAATACTGTTTACGTATATATGTGCATTAAATTAAGACTCTCATGTTTGTAACCTTTTTCATGCATTACAGAATCTGATGACCAAAACTACCGAGTAGAAGCTGTACATGCATTGGTGCACAAACTACCAGAGAAAAACCGAGAGATGCTGGACATCTTAATAAAGCACCTGGTCAAGTAATGTCCTTTTTTTTTTTTTTTTTTAAAATTTTTGAGGTTCCTTGTGGTCTAGCCTATCGTCTATTCTGGAAAACATTCCAGGTGTTCTGAAATACTAGGTATCTTGTGGATTGGGTGGAGTGTTTTGTTTATCTACGAGGTCTTGTTGGCTGATTGTAATTCCTTAGCTCTTCTGTCTTTATTGAATTGCTTTCTAGTTCTTATGTCCATTATCAAAAGTGTTAAAAATGATGTATTAATGTCTCCTACTATTATTGTCAAGTTGTTTATTTTTTCTCTTCAATTCTGTTAAAATTTGGTTTATGTTTTTTTAATATTTTCACTTGGCTCCTAGATGTTTACTATGATGGTGTCTTCTTCTTCCCTTCAAACTTTAAGCTTTATTATATTGTCCAGTCTTGTCTTATATTGTTTTTGCCTTAAACTCGGTTTTATCAGAAATTCTTTTTCCATCCATGTTGTTATTTTTTTGTTTTGTTTTTGGTTATCATTAGCTTTTTAAATGATTTTTAGTTTACTGTTGTCTTTGAATCTCAAATGTTTCTTGTTTGTTTGAGATGAACTTGTTTGTCACTAAAGAATCCAAGTCCATTTCAGTTTTACTTTCCCTCCTCCCCTTCCCAAACCTTCTCACTCAGTCCATGATTTAGGTTTGAGGAATAAAGCATCTGAAGGGATTTCTTTTTTCTACATAAGAAACATACTGTGTATATATTTGCACAGCCCATCTCAAGAAATGAAATCAACAACAATATCCTGTTAAACCCTCTATAGATGTCGATAGTATATTGATGAGTTCCCATTGCTTATCCTTCCCATTATCCTCTGTCTTTGACTAAGACATTGAGTCTATTTATATTCAGTGTGATTATCAGGTGTGAATTTACTGCTGTGTAATTCTCTAGTTTATATTGACTATCTAACCATTTTTCAGCTATTAAGTGCAATCAAGTTGGTTCTGATTCCTAGTGACTCTGTGTACAGCAGCATGAAACACTGTCTGCTCCTGAACCATCTTCATAATTCTTGTGTTGTGTTGGAGCCCATTGTTGTGGCTACTGTGTCAGGCCCTCTCTTTGAGTGCCTTCCTCTCTATCCACCTTTCCAAGCATGATGTCCTTCTCCAATGTCTTGCTAACATATGCAAAGTACATGACCAAGAGTCTCACCACCCTTGCTTCTAAGGAGCGTTCTGGCCCGACTTCTTCCAAGACAGACTGTTTCTTCTTCTGGCAGTATGTGATACTTTCAGTACTTTCAGCCAGCACCGCAATTCAAGTGCATTGATTCTTCTGCCATCTTCTTTACTCTTTCGCACGCATAAGACATACCATGGCTCAGGAGCACTTAATTCTCTGAAGGACCACTGTGCCCTTCAACATTTTAAAGAGGTCTTGTGCAGCAGGTGTTCCCAGTGCTTTCTTGTGTCTTTTTGAAATATAGGCTGGTGCTGTCATGTTGCAATTACAACTAGAGTCCATGAAATGTTCTTCAAAAGGACTGTGAGAGTGTAAGTCATTTTGGAGATATATGTATGTGTGTCTGTATTTCTCCATATGCTTATGACAGTCTTTATAGATTTTAAACTTATGTGTCAACTTGAAAAATCTATAGGATCACAAAGCATTCTCTACAGATTCATATATGTACATTTGGAAATGATGATTTTAGAGATCAGTGCTTTGTCGCTGAATATTTTCCTGACATTCCTGCCATGTGTCCCCATAGATCAGTAGATAATAAGAGGCATACACAGAGAAGAAGGAGAGCTTGATCTCTTGCCTTTTAATTCAATCTATCTGTTGAGGGATTGAGTTAGATAGATAGACACACATGTCTACGCACATGCACACGTGCACATAGGTGAGCATTTAAGCCCAAACCTATGTCTGCCACACACCTGGCAACAAATATCCAAATTCAGATTTTGCACATGAGATTTTCTTTACAGCTGCAGTTACTGCCAAGGCTATTTCGTGATTCACCATCAAAGGGGACTGCTTCTTTTTTTGCTACCAGTAATAATCCAATTTATGCTAATTTAAGCCAGGCACTTTTAAAATAGTGCCATATAAACATATTAGCAAATACAATCTTACGTGTAAATGTTGAGACAACATTGAATTAGAAAGCCCCTTGAATTAGAAAGAAATCCCACAAGAATTGTGTCATCTCCAGAGTATTGTGAATTATTGGTCCCTGGCAGCAACCCGTCAGTTAATTATCAAAGGTTCACGCACCTTGGTCTGGATTTGTCTTGAAGTAGAGGGTTTGGAACTGTGTGAGCTCTTCACGCCTATTAGCAGCACTATCTTTATGGGTCAATCTCTTGCTGAACTTCTGGCGAACTTTGTAGCACAGTCTTCTTTCATGACTCTTAAAAGTCATATTCACATGAAATCAAATGTTTTAGCTTAAATTTTCAGCAAAGTAGAAGACATCCTTATGGAGAATGGGTGTAGGAATATCTGCGAAGAGCATCTGACAGGAAAGAACGCTAGGCATGCTCTTGCCCATCCTCTTCTACTAATTTTAGGCCGTTCCTTGAAACACCAAAATGCCAGGTCCCAATGAGAGGGCAAACAGCTGTGAAGTGTATGGCCCCATCACCAGTGATTTGCTCTTGACAACTTTCAGTAACGCTGTCGGTCCCTGGTGGCCTGACACAGTTGAAGGAATTGGAATTTAAGATCTGTGATATGCCTGGGATTGCAAAGAACAAAGGGCTAATTCCAAATTTTCTTTAATTAGTTCTGATGAAACTAATCAGAACTAATTGGTATAACTCATTGTTTCCTCACTGCTCCTCAGAAAGAATCATTTTCTGCACATTGAAAGAAAAAAAATCTGTAACAATGGTTCTCGTCCTTCCTAGAGCCATGACCCTTTAATACAGTTTCCCATGTGGTGGTGACCCTCCCCTCCAACCATAAAATTATTTTTGTGGCTACTTCATCACTGTAATTTTGCAATGAAGGTTAGATTGGGTAGGTGGGGGGACATGTTACTCAAACTGATGCTTTCAGAAAATTAGCTTGTCCTGGCATATGTGATGTGTTTCATAGATTTGATAAACAGGACTATTTCCCACTTGTTCAGCATTGAAGTTACGATGTCTGCTGTTCCTTTGCAGAGTATCGCTACATAGCCAACAAAACCTCATGACTGTCTCAAACCTGGGTGTCATCTTTGGCCCGACTCTAATGAGAGCGCAGGAAGAAACTGTGGCTGCCATGATGAATATTAAGTTTCAGAATATCGTGGTTGAAATATTGATTGAACACTATGAAAAGGTAGGCTGGGTTTTCATGGGGAATTTTCACATCTGTGGTCATGATTTTAAAAAGGAATTGTGCCTTTGAATCATCTACATGTATGAGCTTCTATGTACTAATGATAGATTCCTATTAAATAGTAGTTGTTCTTACATATTCAATAAACCACTTCTTTGTGAGAACCCAATTTTCTTTTTTCTTATATTATTCTTAGCTGCTGTTTCTCAAAATCCTCCAGGCAGAGGGTTTCTTACTCCCTCTCCCTTCTCTACATCATGTATGTTTCAGCTTTTCTTGATCATTGATGTAGTCAGTTGTCAGTTCACTTTTTTTTTTTTTTTGGTATAAGAAAGAGATTTTCATACAAGAGCAATTGAATATTTGAAAATGTTTCAGCCCAGTCCAGATCAAGTCCATAAGTCCAATATTAGCCCATATGTCTGCCTCTAATCTCTAAAGCCCTTTTCAGATTCATGAAATATGGCAATGAAGCCGAATGCAGGAGGATCACAGGCCAGTGGGTTGAAAGTTTGGTACCTCCAGTGGTATTGCAAGCATCTTAACACTGGCAGGGCTCTCTGTGTGGCTTCTCCCGCTCCAGAGGTCTGGTTGCATCAGGGTAGGTTCATATGGCATCTGCAGCTCCCAGGGTGCCATGTCTTGTCAGTAGAGCAGCTCTCAGGGAGGGAGTCGGTAGAGTCTTCCAGGGAGCGAGCAGAGATAGAGAAGTGTCTTCTGCCTCCAAGGAAGAAATCCAGGAGTTCCCAGGATTCTCGGGAGAAGGCCATGCCCACGCAGAGGCCTCATTGATTATGACCTGATTGACAGACTAGACTCCCCCCTTCACTCTTAATCTTCTCATGTCCCAAATTGACGTCAGATTATGTAACTACCATAGCTGTCATGGTAGTAGTAAACTGCGAAAAACTATATTCCCACCCCCTTTAATGTATATAACTGTCTTAATCTTACTAATCAGTTCACTCTTTTATATTCACAGAAGACTTTTATATGACTTTGTGGCTAAATCTATTCCAGTTGTCTCTTTTTCACGCTTCGGGAATTAGATTCTCAGTTATATAGTAGAAGCGTGTTCTCAATAAAATGAGAGATTTCCTCTACCCATTCCCAAAGAAGAGTTTCTTTCAAAGAATAACCATGAGAATGGAAAAATGTGAACACCAGATTGATGAGCTTATTAAGCGCACAAGATCATTTAGGACCTGACTGCTCGTGACCTATTCATGTCTGAGTTCATTTCTTTGAAAATTTGACTCTTCTCCTTACTTCCTCTGGGCCACTTCCTAGTGTCTGCAAAAGAATGTTCTTAATGCCTGTCGAAAGTCTCGTAATGATGGTGCGTGCCTGTCTTTGGGAGTGGCTGAAGACTGTAGTTTTGTGAGAGCTCTGCTAGCAGCTCTTGTCCTCTTTGACAGCTTAGAGCCAACAGCAAGGTGGCCCCTTCTCGGGGAGGTGATGCCGAATAAGCCTCTGCTGGACGGTTATGTCCCTCAGAGAACAAGGGGCAAAGAGGGCATCACAGTTAAACTCACCAATGGATTTGACTTGAGCATCTGTCTGTATTTGAAAGGCTTCCTGAAAATGATTAGAAAATCTGAACTTCACTGTTCGAGGGTTGTGCAGGAGAATTAAAAAAGGCAGCAAGGGGGTTGGGGAGAGAGGCAAAGATAAAACAACTGGGAGAAGAAATGGTGCTCACTATAAATGGGAAAAGAAACTATACTTGCTATGGGATATTTATTTTTCTATGTCAAGTAGCTCATGCTGTGCAGCAGATTAAGTAGTGTCTAGTTAGCTTATTAATAACCTTCAAAGCCTACGTTAGGATCATACTGGCAATGCTACCCTTTGATTGACTTTCTCTGTTTTCTTCTGTGTAGATTTTTCACACGGCCCCAGACCCAAACATTCCTCTTCCTCAGCCCCAGTCACGATCTGGGTCCCGGCGGACGCGTGCCATCTGTCTTTCTACAGGATCTCGGAAGCCCAGGGGGAGGTACACACCATGCTTAGCCGAACCAGATAGTAAGTGGGCTTGTGACAGCTGCTTTCTTCATTCTTTAATTTGCCCTTCCTTCACGATTGGTCATTGGGTAGACATAGAAAATGTTCTCACTGATCCTCTCTCCCAAACCACCCCTGCCCTAACATTTATATCTTTTCTCTCTGCGTAGGTGCAAGGTTCCTTGGGCAAACAAATTGATTATTGTTACAAAAGGGAAAAAAATCGTTTTCTCAATGCCTGCCCGCCCCCCCCTTTTCTTTGCCCACAGTTCTGATGAAGTACTCCGGGTGCTATTTTATAGTAGGTTTTGTCCCGTTGTCTGAGTGGCAGAGAAGCAAGCAAAAGAAGGTCTGGCTGAAGCAGCATTTTCTTTTGTCCTTTCACATTGTGTTCTCAAAGGAAAGAAAGAAATGGAAAAGTTGCTCTCCACGTCATCACTGGCTTGTATGCTGAGCCACACCGTAGGATGGTGTGGGTAGTAGGAGCCTGAAGGCCCGAAAAGACTCTGGCCAGTCTCATGTTAAGACCGCCCCCCCCCACCACCCCCCAGCTCTCAATCTTCCCCCCACAGTCAATATTACATCAAAATAGAGTAGATCATTTTTTAGTTTTAGCTATGATTTATAGCACACTCTATTATTGCAAATTCCCCAATGTTTCTTTAAGTCTATTAAAAAAATAAGTCAACTCAGTTATGTAGGCAGTTTTTAGTTGTTAGATTCTCAGCAGGGCAAGGGGGAGAGATGCTCTCTTTCAACCTGGTGAGCAGCTTTTAATTTGTGACTGCCATTGAAAGGCGGCAGTATGAGACGCAGGACTCTTGTGTTGTGATGATAGCTCAACATCCATGAGGATCAGAAAAGGAAATGAAGCAGTGATATCTCTATTTTCTATCCCCATCTGTTGACTTTTTTTTTGTGGGGAAGGGTGGAAATCTATTCATCCATGCACCATTTCAGCAATTTCTACCTGTGTGTCTCGGCAAGATTGGTTATTCCTCCAGTTCCTGCCCCATTCTCCCAGGCTTCTCCCAATCATTTTTCCCTTATTGTTGTGTCATGTTTTTGGAAGCAAATTTTGGTCAGAATTCAAACCAGCCCATGAGCACTTCAAGAAGTGAAGTGACTGTATCGGGACAGAGTGCATATAAAAAAGTCTTCCTAGGCTGGTATTAGGGGAAAGATGTATATGCCACATCTCAATGCTTATTTTGAAGACTCCTAGGGGCAGCGTGGTGATGCATTGGACTGGGAACCACAAGTTTAGCAGTTCAAACCCAGCAGCAGCCCCGCGCCCCCCCGCCCCCCCCCCCCCCCCCCCGCCCGAGAAAGAGAAGGCTTTCTTCTTGCATAAACAGTTAG
>PVJH01011084.1:0-50338 GCA_004026705.1 Nesogale talazaci | reverse complement strand
TTCGTTTCAGTGGGCCAGGCGACTCAGTGCACACAGAGGGTCTGGGTGGTATAGTTATCAAGTGACAGCCATGATGGCTTTTCTCTCTCCCTCTCCTGCTGCTCCTCAGGTGACTCCTATAGCAGCAGCCCGGACAGCACGCCCATGGGTAGCATCGAGTCTCTCTCCTCCCACTCCTCTGAACAAAACAGCACTCCAAAGTCTACTTCCTGCCAGCCCAGGGAGAAATCCAGTGGGATTCCCTGGATCGCCTCCCCCTCGCCTGCCAATGGACAGAAAAGCCTTGGTCTCTGGACAACCAGCCCTGAATCGAGTTCTAGAGAAGACGCAACCAAAACTGATGTGGAATCAGACTGCCAGAGTGTCACCTCGGTCACCAGCCCCGGGGACGTGTCCCCACCCATAGACCTGGTCCAGAAAGGGCATTATGGGCTGTCCACACTGAAAAGATCCTCGACTTCCTCCCTCAGATCCATCTCCGCCGCTGAAGGTACGTTTGTGTGCCAGCTTATTGTCTCCGTGCCACCGGCTTTATTTTCCAGCATGATTAAGCAGGAAAAAAGTTAAATGTTGGAGAAACCATCGATGCTTATCTGCTTTGTTCCCGAGCTTAGAATTCTAAAACTCCTGTGCACCGTGACTTTTTACCTGGATCACTCCATCTGCGTTAGGTGATGTCTTTGTAATTACTGTAGATTGTGATCTCCCTGAGCGATGGGCTGCCGCATTCAGAGAACACTCTGTACCTTCCCACTTGGGCTCGGAGAAAAATGCTTCCTTTTGTTATGCACATGTACTGTGTTATAGCCTTTATTTTGTCTAATCACACCTTGCCTGTTGCCTTGGGCTTTCTTTTTAGGAAACAAGAGCTACAGTGGATCCATTCAAAGTTTAACTTCCATCGGGTCCAAAGAGACGCCCAAAGCCCCACCAAACCCAGATCTCCCTCCGAAAATGTGCAGAAGGCTAAGGTTAGACACCACGTCAAGCAATGGCTATCAGCGACCTGGTTCAGTGTAAGTGTGATAGTATCTCTAATGGCACCTGCCTCTCAGGATACAGGGGGGATCACGTACTCAGGAGAGCCCTGGGCAGCCCTTCAGCTGAGCTTCTCGTCGGCAGGTTCTACTTCCAGGCGAGCCCACACCCTCTTAAAAATGGTGTGCAACTTGGAGTAGCTTTCTGACAGATAAACAGCCTCATGCAAGCACTCTCCTTAGACGTGCAGCCCCGGCTTCCTTCAGGACCGACTGGGAAGTGCTGAATAAATTGTGGACTTTGAAACCAGTAGGCTGCCTCTGAGCTGAAGAGACCACTGTGCCGAACCACAGCTTATTCACAGTATAACCACTCCACCTTACCAGGGTTGGCACCCTCTCCTCTCCATACCCTATCAGCCCTAGCGGAAAACTCACCAGTTTAAACACGCTCATAGAGAGCCAGCCGATTAACACAGCAGGAGGTGCTTCACTTTAAAAGAAATGACCCGGAAGTTATTGCTGACAGATGAGTGACAGAGAAATGAGAACCTGGACAAACGAGTAAGCAAAATACAAACAGAGAGCTCTCTTTGGTTCATGGTTTCCATACAGGTGTTGAGTGACCATGAGGTGCCTTTGCGTTTGTGACCTCTTTCAGTGTCCACATTTTAGAGCTGAGGAAGATGAACAATGTTTAGAAAGTTGAAGTCTCCAGTTCATACAGAAGGACAAGTCAGAAAGTATTGCTCTCAGAGTTCCAATTTATACACGCTTGAGTTCATTCTAATTAGCACTGTGTGTGATCTTGTCTCTTCAATCAGAGCCTGGCTACCGGCACGTTCTCTCAGCAATCCACTTGTCTTAGTCTTGTGAGCATTCCTTCAGAACAAATAATGTCCACCCAACAGGGGGATCTGCTGGGCCCATTGAACTAAAGGCAGGAAATTCAGCTTAGAAAGTTATGACAACTGTTTTGTTATTGTTGTTGTTGTTTGCAGGGGAGAACAAGGAGGTGGGGAAAGGGTTAGGATGGAGATGGGGGAAAGGATCCTAACAGAGCAACCTTGATAGATTTTCTCGCTGGACCCAAAGCCTTATTTTGAAGAAGTTTTAAGAAAATAGTCAGGAATCGGTGAGGGAAAGTTCAGAGAGATGTGTCCAGGAATTGGTTTCCATCATGACAATGTATCTGCTCATTCTTGGAGAGGAGCCAGGACTGTCCTGTGAGAATTCTGGTAAAAAATATTACCTCACTCACCTTCCAGCTCTGATCTTGCCATTTCGGACTTCTTCCTGTTTTCCAAAGGAAGGGAATTCGAGGTCCCAAGGAGACCCCGAATGCCATTCTAAAGTGGTGAAAACCAGAGAGCATGAAGTTCTTCAGGGAAGGGCGGCATGGAGGGTTAACACAACCTTCAGAAGGATATTGATCTACACAGGGGATATGTTGAGAAGCAATTGCTTCATGTTTTTGACATTTTTGTTTCAGAACTTTTTATTATTTTGTAGTAATGGTTTTTGAACTGTTTGTTTATACTCAGCTAATATGTGACACAATTCTGTTGCCTGTGGAAGGTTCTCAAAGTTGAATTCTGTATCTTCTTAATACCCCATGCCCATTTTGAATAGAATTATATCCTTGGCAGTTTATTCTTTCTGAAAGTCCAACAAGAGATTTCATTAAACCTGTGTCCATAAGAGAACATATTTAACATATTCACGCATCCTTTTATTTGATGATCAGTTTGTGGTTTCAGAGCATGTTCAATATAGGTGATCACTCTTGGTCAGAAATCAAGCCATCGTTGTAGAGATGAATGTGTTTGTAATCCTGTCTCTGCACATGTGTAGGGAGTTCTAGCCATTAAGGAAAATTAAATTTTGATCCAATATGTTAGGGGAGATGGAAGAATGATGAACCCCATCCTTTGGGAAAGAGGAGAGTTTTCTTGATTGTGGTTGCACGAGTCGTTAAAATAGAAATTTAAAAGAGGGGTGGAAGTTTGTTGTTGCTGGGTCTGTCTCGTCAGTTTCTCGCTGTGAGCCTCCTCTCCACTCCACCCCCTTGAAATGCAGCAGCAGTGTTTCTGGGTGGAAATCTGGAGGACAGTGTCTGATTGCCAGTTCTTCTCCCCTGGAGCTGCTGCGTGGGTTTAACTCATGACCCTTTAGGTTGACAGGTCAAGTGCTTAACCATGTCCCCACCAGGGTGTCCTGCTTATTTTACACTTGTATAGCATGAGCACTGAGATGTTCAAATAACCTGGTGTACTGTCAGGGAGGCGTTGGATTGCCAACTGCACGGTGTTGGGCGCCAACCCACCCACCACTCTTCAGGAGGAAGGGGGGGTTGCCTGTACCCTTAAAGATTGTCAGCCTTCAAGGCCCTATGTCAAGTCACCGGAAGTCAAAGTATGCTCAGTGGTAGTGGGGCTTGCTTGGGTTTTTGTGGTTGTGTGACCTTCTTGGGGGCCACAGGATAGTTGGGTTTGACTTTAAAGAAAAGGATCCACTTTTTAAAAAACTAGATTAGAAATTAAAAATAAAAACAAAGCGTGGGCTCATCAAGTAACTATCGAAACCTTTCCGATTACCTAGGGAACATGGGCTTTATTTGTTCCTTCTTTCTCTCATAGCCTTATCTCTTCCCATAAGACATGCCCTTTTCTTTCCACACCTTGGAAGCAAGGTGTGAATTCATAATTTCACTTCTTGGCCATATTTTCATCGTTCTTCCTTTTCAATTGACCAGACCCATGTTCAAATAGAAAAGTGCATGGAATAATTTTCTTCTTCACTCTGTGAGAGGGAGGGCAATTCGTCTTTGTCATCTTGTGTTTGGTTCTTTTATTTGTCCCTCATGGCTCCATCAGATGCAATCACACACTTCTACAAGCAGAGCAGGAGAAAATGTTATTTTTTCTGCTCACACCTTTTTCTGAGATAGGAAGGATGAAACTGGTAAGTTCCCCATGGGACGTAACTATAGGCTTATTGCAGCCTGATCCCTAACACTGAGCTGGACACTCTGGAGAAAAATCTCATCCACATCAGAACTTGTTGTGATGAAAACCCAATTCAAATGCAGTGGTTTGGAACGAATCCTTTTGTTTTATTTAGCTGATGACACTGAATTGCATTCTGTGGAATGATTTTCCTGACTGGTTTAATAGGGAATTTTTTTTTAATTTAATTAAAATTTTATTTTATTTATTTTTCAGAGTGGCAGCAAAAGCCCAGCTGTTTGAAAATGTTGGTTCAATTAAGTCTGTTTCTTCTGGGCGGTAAGTTCTCAAAGTCCTGAAGGAAATTTAAAATATTTCTATAATTGTGACATTATTGACTTGACCTGACAAGTTGTCTCTGCCGTCTCTGCCCCTTGGTCACACAGATGGTAGCATAGACATACTTGGCCCTATCACGTGTTCCTTTCTGTAGAGGAGATGTCTGTAGACTTGATTTAATTTCTCAAATGAGTGCCATGAAGCTTCATTTGCTCAAATCTCCACAGAGATTTGAATGCTCTAAATGCACACGCTTTCTAAAGATGACGAGTTGGCATGAAGCTTTCCATTTGTGGGAAAATTTTGAACATATACCCTTGATTTTAAAGACTAATTTAATTATTTTTTCTTAAGGAGTTGTGATGAGTTCCAGTTAGAAATTGTAGCTATCCTTTTTTCAAAGTTTTTGAAGTGTTTTATTGTGGATTGGATGAAAGTGTCAGTGGACATTGGTTCCCACCCAGCCCTGTGTATACCTGTTGGCTTGTGACATGGGTTGTCGTTCCCTGTGCCTTTCCCACTTCCCTCCTGGAGGCCCTCTCTCACCCCATTCTACCTTCGGAGCTTTCCTTGTGCCAGCACTGCCCTTGGGTTTTGATTGTTCACTGTATGTTAGGGTCCCTTCCTCCCTCTTCATACAGTTCCTTCTATAGGCCTTATGTCAGTCGGAAGTTGATCCTGGGAGAGGAGCACAAGAAGGTGAATTCCAGGTTTGATTGGTGTCTAGACCCCACCATTTTGAGTATACCATAAGTGTATGTAAGCCCTGTATGGATGATTTTTTTTCACTATTTGGAGATGTGTTATGCTTTCCCCCCATCTCCTCACTTTCTCCCCCAGACGTTCTATTGTCATTCTGGCCAGAATGATTGGTAGAAGTAGCTGGACACCATCTAGTTCTTCTAGACTCTGGGCAGTGGAAGGTGTACTTCCTGTGGTCCTGGCCTATTAATCCTTTTGACTAACTGTTTCCTTAAGCCATTGGTTTTCTTCACTCCTCTTTACTCCAGACAGCAAGACAGCAACAGTAGTGCCTTAAGTGATCACTCCCAATATTTTCAGACCCTGGTTTCTACCTACCAAAGTAGTAAGTGCAACATTACCTTTGTGGACAGTTGACTTACATGTTCTCTAAGACCATGTATTGACTTGACCTGACAAATTCTTTCTGCCTTCTCTGCCCCTTGGTCATGCAGATGGTCGCATAGACATACACAGACCTGTCACTTGTTCCTTTCTGGAAAGAAGATGTCTGTAAACTTGACTTTGTTTACAGACTAAATCCCCAAGCTCGATGACTCATTCCCATAAGACATTTGGTTATGGCTAGGATGTTTTCACAACTCTGCCCCAGGGCTACCCTGAATCTTTGATATATTCACAGCACATACAACTCCATCTGTAGTAATATCTGCTACCAAGCCTGTGTGTGCATATTGATGGTGTACTCCCCCTCACCTTCCCATTTGTGTTCAGATTAAATGTCTATCAGATCTACTTATAGCTCTTTGATGATAAGTATTAATATTATAAATACTAATTTATAATGATAAATATTAATAGGTGATTTCACCTGCAAGAATGTTTACCTTTATTGTCTTCCTTGCCTTGCCCCTGCCCACTCCCTTCTTGTGTATTTTTTTTAATTTATTCATTTATTTTTATTTATTATTTTTAGGCATCACTGCCCTCTGGTGGTGGGAGTAGGAGGCCCAGCCTTTGCTCCTGTGAGCTGGAATTGAACCTCCATCCCAGTGGGCCGCAGTCCCGTGCACAACCACTACGCCACCGGGGCTCAGCCCCCTTCTTGTGTATTATCTTTCCCTTTGCCCAAATTAATTAGGGTCAACTCTCTTGTTAGGTTTGCTCTCCCATCCCCACCTGTTCCTGGTAGCTATCAGATAATGTTTCTTTATGTTTGTAAACAGTTTCTGAACTTTGAATAATAAGTGCTGTCCTACAATATTCGCCCTTGGTGATTGACGAATTTCAGTCAGCATATTGTCCTCCAGTTCCATCTATGTTAATGAGGTGTTTCTCAGATTCTTCCTTATTCTTTAACATTGTGTTGTAGTCGACTGTGTGTTTGTGCCAACGTTTGTTTATCCATTCATCTGTTGCTGGGCACGTGGGTTGTTTGGATATTTTTACTGTTGTGAATCGTGCTGTAATGAGTCTGGATATGCATAGCTCTGTTGATGTAGTGTGTACCTAGTAGTGCAATTGCTGAATCATGTGGGATTTCTACTTCCAGTTTTCTAGGAAGTCCCATGCCATCTTACAGTTCTATCAGTAGTGTAACAGGGTTCCAGTCTCTCCTCAACACCATGGCTACTTCTAAGTATCACTGAGGTGTAATAGAGCTAAACGCCTAGGTGGCTGGCTTGCTCGCGCTCTCTGCCCCTGTACAGCACTTCATTAGTTGCTTCCTGAGTTTGAGCCTTCCATGCTATTATTCAAAGGCTGTTCTTTATCACATCATGCAGCTGTTATTGTGCTTGCTTCTAAAGTTCCTGTTTTAATCCCTCACAGTCCAAAAGGGTGCTCACCTGCACTGGGTTTGGGTTTGGAATTTGAAAATGGCCAAAATAATGGAATTTCATGAGGGAAACTTATTTCTATCTTTTTTGCTTTTTTCACTTCCAGCAACCAGTGCATTGGTGGCAGGTAGGAGGCATTCATTCAGTTACGCGTGTTGTTTTTCAAAAAGGCAGAATGGCAAGCTAACACTCCTTCACTTTTCTTTTAGCTGTCGGGCAGCATTTTTGTGCGGTCTTGCTAATTGAGACTACGAAGCAAAACAACCGCAGATAATTAAAGTACATCTGTCGCATTCTTTTAGACATTATCCAATTTTGTTATCTTCACCAACCTTATAAAAGTATCTGTGTTTCTTCTGTAACCCTTTATGGAGCACCCTACACAGACTTGACCCACTGCTAGGGATAATGATGGCTGTCAAAAAGTAAGTGGTTTTGTCCAAAGCTAGTGAAGTCCTTCATGCTATAAGGTTGTGTTTTTGTTTTTTTTTTTCATTCCACAGGGGATAGCTACTTTGAAATATTACTTGCATAAAGGTAAATAGCTCATCTGTGTAGCAGATCAATCCCAAAGCACCGGCATGTACCCGACCTCCACTTTCAACATCCTTTCCTGTTTTACCAAGTCATGGGGAAATTAGCCATCCATCCTTCTGCATGTCAGAGCAAACACTACATATCTGGGATGCTGTCAGCATTTGTATGGATTTAACTTTGTTTATAAAGGGCCTTAGAGGCTCAGTGGTTAAGCTATCCAAAAGGTTGGTGTTTCTTTCCCCAGCAAGCCCCTCAGGAGAATAACCAACGATCTGCTTCCATAAAGATTCGTCCTCACTACTGACTAGAGGGGACTCGGGTAGCATTGTGGGGCATAAGAGAACTGCCCCTGTGGATGCACATCCACAGGGATGTGGAACCTCTTTAAAGGAAGGACAAAGTCCATCTTTCTCTTGAGCAGCCCCTAGTGCTGCCTTTGCACAACACCAACCATACTTGTGCATGAGGGCACCTTGACAATTAGGAAGCAGAACCAAATGCATTGCCCTAGAGTCAATTCTACGTGGAGGTGCAGCTTAGAGACCCCTGTGGACAGCTGTATTCTCTCAGAGGAGTTGCTTTAAATCAATTATTGTCTCCTCATTACCTAACAGTGGCCCTTCACAGGCAATGTTTTGGCCTGCTCTTCAGTGTGGTAGAATTACTCCACTTGGTGGAGCCCTCTTATTAGGAAGCTGTGATCTGATTGCTTTGAGATCTCAAGCATAATCAGAGGCAGTCCAGCAGATCTCTTAAAAACAAGCAAACAAAAATGTTTATTTGGGGAGTAAATCATGTAATATATGCTCACGTGTTCAGCAAGCAGCCTACACATGTTGAAGATGGTTGTATATTCTTTTTTTTATTAAATCCCTTTATTAGGCCTCAGACAACTCTTATCATGATCAATACAGACATCAATTGTATGCAGGTCACATTTGCTGCCATCCCCACTCTCAAAATATCCTCCTTCTACCTAGGCCCCTAGAATGACCTCCTTATATTTTTGCTTCCTCCCCAGTTCCCCTCTCCCATGCACCCTTAATAATTTACAAATTATCATTATTTTCCAGTCAATCTCCTGAATCAGCCTCTCAGGAACGATCAGAAAATATGTCCAGTTAGAGCTCACTCTGTCGTTCATCACTGTTACAGTCTTTCTGCCAGAATTTGTCCTTGAGCTCGGCCTTCGGCAGCCTGGGCAGCTTCTTGTCCGACCCCTTGCTAGTTTTTGAATCTTGGATATCCTTTTGAAAGTCTCTTTTCTTCACAAAACTCTGTTTATAACTATGAGGGTTCCCCACCCCACCCCATATTGCCCTGTGCATCCATATAAAGTATTTAAAATGCTAGGTTATATATTATGTAACCAATGCATGTAAAGCCCTACTCTCTGTAAAGCATGTAAAGCATGTAAAGCATCTACTCTCTGCAATAGTAATAATAAAATATCATGGCGAATCATAACCAAGCCCAAACTCACTGCAGTCGAGTCGATTCTCTCTCCTCGTGACCGCACGGTATTGAGGAGCGCTGCCCCCGTGGGTTCCCAAGACGGTGTCTTTCTGGGCGAGGAGAGCCTTGGCTTTCTCCTGAGGAGCAGCTGACAGTTGATATTTGCTGACCGGGTGGCCAGCAGCCTCGTGTGACCCCCACAGGGTACTGCCTGGCTGTGATTTGTTTTGCTAAAATTGTTTGCCTCCATGATTCAGGCCTCAAATCAATACATAACCTCCCTTGTGACTCTTGTGTGCCCTGAGAGGCATCTGAACAACATACAGAAGTCCTGGTGATTTTGTTAACGGATTTCACCAATTCCTACATTGCCTGTTTTGTATGCTTCCTAGGAAATCAGGGTCTGTTTTAATTGGGCCCTGAAGGACGGAGGAACTAGGGGAGGTAAAAGAAAGAGAAGGCATGAGTGGGAAAGAGACCAGTTGAGGGATTTTTGTGGCTGCCTTTATGCAGTTGGAAAGTGACGCCTTTGGAAGTCACTGCAGCGACTTTGGGTCCATTGGACAATAAGATGTACCTTGACAGGTAACAGAGTTAGTGGTTTTCTCCAGGAGGTTATGAAGGCAGAGAACCAATTGGGGTGGAATTGATGAAATGTCTTAGTCACTCACTTCCATCAAGCCTACCCCAACTCCCAGTGACCCTATAGGGGAGAATAGAGTTGCCCCTGTGGATTTTTTTGACTATAACTCTTGGGAGTAGAAAGCCTCTTCTTCCTTCCAAGGAATGGCTGATGCTTTCGAACTGTAGACCTTGAGATTAGCAACCCGACATAATCCACTACGTCCCCGGGGCTCCTCGATGAACTGTAGAAGACTTTCATTGGGACAATGATCAAAAGACAAGAAGCTCTAGGAGATGTCCATGCATAGGAGCAAGATTGAGCATCTCCTCATTGAGCATCTTCATTTAAAAGATAACCACAAATGACAGTGGATTTTTAGGCTTCGTCTAATGATTTATTTCAATAGTATGTGTTTAACCTGACATTAAAAATATTAAAAATGTGATAGTTGAACTGAGAAACAGGTAAAACTGTTTCCAAGTTTTAAGACTGCCAATCAGAACTAATGATGATTTATTTGTAACCTCGGTTTATGAGTGTACAGAGGAAAGGGGAAGTTTGGGTGTTGATGCTGAAGAGTCTAAAAGAGGCAAGAAGCAGTGGGAAATCTGCAGCTGAAACTCTCCCAAGAGGATATGGAACTTGTCATTTGAATAACCCCTCTACTGTATGGATTGTGAGGAAACCAGGGATGAAGCTGATTGAGGAGAATGGGCGAAATGGATGAGTGTTCATCTTTATGTAGTGTCTGGCAAAGAAGAGCCTAAAGGAGCAGTCTGGAGGGGAGCGCATGACCAGTCATGGTAGATGCTACAAAAATGTCGAGGAGCTCAAGAGTGACCTGGGTCCACAGTGGATTCCAACTTAACCACTGCTCTGTGAGAGATAGATGAAGCCAACCATCTCCATAAAGATGCACAGCAGTCTTGGGTTCCCTGCAATAAAGACCCACAGGGTCCTATGAGTTCAAATGCAGTAAATGGCAGTAAGTTATAGAAGCTTGACTTTTTAAAAGTTATGACTACATGTTTTCTTCTTGTGTAGAATTTCAAGTTTACTAATAAACTACAGCAGCAAATAAAAGGCAAGCCTAATTTCATTGACTGGTGGCATCGTAGCTAAGTGCACAGCTGCTCTGTGGGAGGCATTCTCACAGTCTGCTTCCATAATGACTGCAGCCATGGAAAGCACAGAGTTCTACTCTGTATTATAGAGTCAAGTTGAACTTAATAGTCACGGTGTGGTATATGACTTCATTTACACTTTTACTTCATTACACATTGCCTTACACTTTTAATAGTTCTTTTGGTATGTAATTCATTTATCATACAATTGGACTATCCCAGTCATGTAGAGGAGAGTTATGCAATCATCACCCCAATCCATCAGAATCTTTTCGTTTCGTATTTCTTGTTGTCAGTTCCGCTGGCTTGTTTTTGTCTGGTGCTTTGAGTGAATTTCAGCCCATGGCAACTGCGTGCACAACAGAAGGAAACCCTGTCCTTGCCTGCACCATCCGCACCTAGGCTCCTGTGCCTGAGCCCACGGTTGAGGGTGTGGTGTCCATCCATCGCCCCAGGGCCCTCCTTTCTTTCACTGCCCTTCCACTTTATCAGCAACTGGTCTCTCCTGAGACATGTCCAAAGAATGTGAAAAAAACCCTCCCTCCTTACCTCTAAGGAGCTGTATTTCATACAAAGCTTCGTAGGAAATAATTGGGTTCTCTTGGATTCCATTAGTCACCAGCACCAGGAAGTATTCACACATTATGTAGCTTCTAAAACTCTGAGCTGTGCACTACTGAGAATATGGGAGTGAAAACAGATAACTGGCCTTTCGGGTTATTATGAAAACAGTTTGAGCTTGCTTGCTGACCTCTGAAAGGGTCACAAATATCCCTCTCCCCCCGCCCCCTTAATGATAGGCAGATTCCCTCAACCGTACTAGGGAAAGGGATGGAACCATTTTAGGTGAGGTTCACTGAGCCTGTATTGCCTTTGCCATAGTGGCCAACACAGAGTCGATGCGTAGTAAAGCTGTTGAATGAATGAGGAAGATGCACCTTTTGGAAAACCTGAAAGTATGCTGTGACTCGCTTTTCTTTTTCAGTGGGATTGCAATATCTATACCTTGATCTAAGTAGCTTCAAGTCTTCACACTCCATTTTTGTGGACATCCTCTAGCATTGAGGACTTGATGCCCACACCAACATGTAAGCAGAAATGGTCAGTGCTTAAAGGACAAAAGCTAAGGCAAGAACGTGTGATTAGGTTTAGGAAATTCCCAACCAATGTCCATCCGAGAAGCAAATTTAGGGTGCTGACAAGTTGACACGGTCAATTTAGGAGTCTTTCCAAGAAGAAATTCATCCATACAACCCTTGCCGTACACACTAATACTGTTTCATTGTTGTATGCTGGTCTACAGCATTATTTGCAATAACCATTAAATATGTCACTCGGTGGGCATGACACAATTACTTAATCATTATAAAATATGCATAGTCTTATAGGTAGAGCTTGATCTATTTTAGATTGATCTTTTCTTATGTGTGCAGAAATATCAACCCCCAAACATGGTCATGGTTTCAGTATAGTCCCTTTTGCCTCCTCGTCCGTCGTGCCATGCTGTTTATCCTTGCATTCATGTGTCATTACTGATGATGCAGGATTGTGCACTTAGACAGTATGGCTGAAAATAAAGGAGCCCTGTTGGTGCAGTGCCTGTCGAGCAGTTCGCACACCCCTCCCCATGAGAGAATAGAATTGACCGTGCTCCAAGGAGTCAAGATGACAGACCAAGAAACCCATAAAGTAGGTCTACTCTGTCCTGTCAGGTGTCCATGAGCTGGAATCAATTCCATGGAACGGGACAATACAAGTCTTTAGTCATATATTGTTTATATTACATCTATAAGTATGGATAACTATTAATATAATAAAAACAGTTATCACCTCTTACTGAGTACTTACACTGTTGTGATTTTTTTTCTTTTGACATATAGTCTTGCTTTGGCAGATTTATAACTGTATTTGCAGGCAGTCCTCTCATTTCTTTCAGGAGTAAAACTCTCACAGTATATGCAAGGTGTGTGTGTGTGTGTGTGTGTGTGTGTGTGTGTTGTTTCTAAGTAGCTCTCCAGAAAATAGTATCAATTTTGATATAGTGAGGCTTTTATTTCCCTTAAGATCAAGGTGTACCCAGTGCCATGAAGTCAATCCTGGCTGAGCATGACCCGCTTATGTTCCCAAGAGTGAATTTTTCACACTTTTCCTATTAAACCTTTGTGTCCCTGCTCGTCAACATTCAGGGGTGTTTAGAATCAGGAGAGAGGCTGTGTACAGATAGATCATCTTCCTGGTGATAAGGAGGGGCGGGGATGGCTTTCACAGCTGTGGATGTCATTACGCTAGTCTCCTATGCAGTGAGAAGCAAGATTTTCAAAAAATCTTTTTCAAAGGGATATTAGAATCATCGGAGGAAAGACACAATGGGTGACCGTGTTATTTTCACATCCTCTTAATAGACCAAGGCAGTGAAAAAAGAAGCATTAGCACCTGGGGAGAAGACTTCACTCCCATCGAACTCTACAATAAATCATCAAAGCTCTCAGAAGGGTTAGCACCTGTAGTCACGATCTCGGGGGAGGGAAATTCTATCTGTGCGGCCCTGTGCACAGAGGAGGCCTGGTGTCTCAGTGTTAAATCACCGGGCTGCAGAGATCAGTGTTTTATGATGCCTGTCACAGCATTGAGGAAGATCAGGCAGACTACCACTGTGACTCATAATCTCACAAGCCCATCGGCAGTTTTGCTCTGTCTTATAGGGTCATTGTCATTGGGAGTCAGAATCAACCCATTGGCCATGGACTTGAGTGTTGGCTAATCACATGCACAAACAATTGAAAAGGCAAGACAGCTAGTAACTCATTTTTGGCACTTTTGACACACTCTGCAATCTTGTGACTCCTTCTGGAAGTATGGCAACACGTATGCAAGGTCTAGCTCCACCCAAGGACAAGCAGCCAGGTGGACTCAGTGCAACACTGATGCTTTGACAGAGCTGACAGAGGAAAGGCCAAGTGCGGTGATTCGGTATGGAAGACAGAGTCTAGAGCTTCTTCCCTTTCTTGTCCCCACTCCTTAGTACATATTTACTGTTACTACTGAACATGAGCATCCTGCCAGGCACGAGGGACATTGTCCAACCTGGATGGGGCCATGTGCCTAATTTCATTGTATTGCATTCTAATTGGGGAAGAAGATAACAAATATCACTAATAGCACAATGAGAGATAGCGTAGTGTCATGCCAGGTTAGCACAGGCTATGATAGTGGCAGTTATGGTAGAGTGTGTCATTAGGAAGGACCTTTTTTAACCTCCTGAAACTCACGATGAATCTAAGCAGCCAGCCATGGGAAGATCCAGAGGAATGCATCTCGTTCAAAGGGCACAGCTGGAACAGCTGCCTTGCTGCAGGAAGCAGTTGGGCCTGTTAGAGGAAGAGAAGGTGGATCCATGTGACTGAGTGGCTGAGATTCACAAAAAAGAAGCAAATGACACTGGCAGGCAACTGACCCTGTCGTATTGGCCAGGGTAGGACACCAGTTGAAGGGTCGTAATCAGGGAAATACGCTTGATCTCAAGAGCCTTTGCAAAACCACCCTCTTGCTGATCTCAAGAGCCGGGATTGATTGTATGTGGACTAATGAGGAAAACTAGGGGCGGTGTGAAGTTGGAAGACCATTTGGTCAACCAAGCCAGGCAATCAGATGGTATTAATAACTGTGGTTCTGGTATAAACCCTGAGAAGTGAGCGAAGTCCGTCTGTGTTGCAAGTTCTACCTAGGGAATGAAATAGAGCCTGAAACCCACACCTTTGCTGTTCTGTCAACTGTGATTCATAGCAACTTTGTGGGACAAGATAGAATGGTCCCAGATGGGTGCCCAGGCTGGGATCTCTTTGGAAGCAGACGGCCACATCTTTCCCCCTCAGAGCAGCTGGGAGGTTCCAAGTGCTGATCTTCCCTTTGGCAAAGGAACCCTAGAACCATTGTGCCCCAACAGCTATCGAGTAAATATGATATAACTCGTGACTAGATCGGTTGTCACAGATGATAACTTTTGTATTGACTATCATGGTTGTGGGTTTTTATGTTGGGAGGGTAGGTTGTTTTATCAGATGACATTTAAAAATCTGAAATTCTGGCTTCCTTTTAGAAAACTAGAGTCGCTGGCCACAATGAGGCTGAACTAATGTGGTCATAGCTCTTGGGAGCTTGAGGGTTAGCTTCCACTTTTAGAAGTTGGCTATGTTCTCCGGTTTTCCAAGTCCCCATCAATCCCAGTTGTCTTCCTGACTGTAAGGCCAGTTTGGCTTGCCATCTCCCAGCTGACTAATTCCAATATTTCTCTTACTTCCCTTTATCCTTTCTTGTAATCTTACATGTATTTAAATTGTTGGCTCTATCCCTGCAAATGATAATGGGGGCAGAAAGGGGAGGGAAGATGCTTTAGGGTACCTATGAATTTTGTCCCCTATTTAGGTGTAAAAACAGTATATTTAGCAGCATCCTAACAATTTTTTGTAACAGTCTTTACTATCAGCCCTATTTTAAGTCAGGGCTCAATGAAATGGAAGGAAACACAGGGTTTCCCCTGAAGTGCTGGTCATTAGTTGGGTTTCTTGACTGCTGGCTACCCAGGTGTGTTCAGTTTGTGACAACATGCTTGTGTGTATGTTTTCACAGTCACTTTCTGTATGTATGCTACTCCAATGACAACCCACAACAAACCTCCTTCCCTACAAAGCATTGATGTTCATGCACTTGACTCATGGATGTACCCCTCTTTTCTTGATCTTTTAGCCAAGCCAAAGCCATGTATTCCTGTAAAGCAGAGCACAGCCATGAGCTCTCCTTCCCACAGGGGGCGATCTTTTCTAATGGTGAGTAATCCTTTCTTCATCACCCGTGAAAGAAGGTGGTAGTGTGAACTCAGGTGTCCTGGTGACGCAACACTTAAGCTCCAAGATAGATTTTCCACCTCTTTGTTTATTTGAAGCTATTCATACTTGAGTGACTTTCTTTCTTATTTCTTTTTTGCCCAGTGTACCCCTCAGTGGAGCCAGGATGGCTAAAGGCAACCTATGAAGGCAAAACTGGACTAGTCCCAGAAAACTATGTTGTCTTCCTCTAACACTATTTAGTGGGATGGCAGTATCTTCATGGTATCCATGGAAACAAAGAATAAGTGCTATGATGTTATCTGACACAGATATGGGGACCAGCCCACTAAAGGAAAACAGTCAAGATTTCCATCAAGTTCTCTACCAGCGGACTATGTAGCCCTACTAGGAAAGAAAAGAAGAAAAACGAAGTTTAAATTGTGGGCCACTCTTATTATCCTGTTTCTTATTTAAAGATATCTTGCCTTCCCTCTACCACCCCACCCCAAGTAGTATGTAATGCACCATCCATAACCACCTCGGGGTCTGAAACACTCTTAATTAAACCCCAGAACCCAGAAATTTGAAAATCAGACATGGTTATAAGAATGTTGCCATCTTTTACTGCCTGGCATTTTCTGTGCAACCTGGAAATCATTACTTTGAAAGTTAATTTAAACTGTTCATTTATTGTTTATATCTTAAAAATGTATTGCTGTTATATGTGATTATTTTGCTGGTCCTTAACATTTCAAAGAAGTAAGTCTATCTCTTTGTTTTAACCCTACTTTTATTTGTTTTCCTAATAGATATTTTACAAGTGGACTAATGTATATATCATATCTATAAATGAATTCAAATTAGGTTATACACTGATTATGCTGTAAACAAAATTCCATCGGGATTCCAGATCCCTTCCATGGATAGTGGACGGGGATTTGCAAAGGTTTTTCTGTCAGGGCCTGGTAATCACTACTCTTCACTTTGTGGCCCCAATGGCCTCAGCTCTGCTGCTGTCAAGCAAACACAGCCTGAGACAGTACATAAACAAGTGCACATGACTGGGTTTTGGTCACACTTTATTTATGGACAGTGAAATTGGAATTTTCTGTCATTTTCATATCACAAGTTATCAGTGCTTTTTTTTTTTTAATTTAAAAATGTCAAAGTTCACCCCTAGTCCATGGGCCATACAAATGCTGCACAGGGTCAGAGTTGGCTCCTGGGCAATAGCTTGCTGACTGACCCCTGTTTTGGAGGATGTGTGAAAATCTTCATAAACTTGAAGATTTAGGTGGCGTGACCATATAAACTCATAAATCATGTCTGTGTATCATCTGCTGATAATATTATTGGGGCATCACAAAAGTGTAATTGCAATCAAACAGGGGCGAGAAGCAAGGATGAGGAGGCATCATCTGTGGATTGGTCAGCCAGAGAGACCAGTTGCTGGAGAAAGACATCAGGCCTGCTTTACATAGTGACTACAACAGTGGCCTCAAATTCAGCCATTGTGGTGGGGAAGGAGCCGCACCAAGCCCCATGCTGTTCTGTGTTTCATAAGATCCCTGTGAAGTGAGGCTGACCCCATGACCCCCAATGACAACCACACCCACAAAACAGTGTGAATGTGTCGTATTAAACACCCCACACTTCAGTTCCACATGTAACTCTGTCCAGCCCAGAGTGTTTTATGGATGCGCAACTGGGGCTCAATGTTGGCTGTTCTTCTCCAGCTGCCAGAGATGTTGCTTGAAGACATCAAGAAGGAAGATCTATCTTCTAAATCTGAAGTCCATACTTGGTTGAAACTGATAGGAACTCAGTTACAGGATTCTTCAATGATTTTGAACCACCATGTTTGAAATGGTTTCATCTTTTCAGCAGCTTTTCAAATATGTACATGATTTTAGGTCCTTTTATGATTTTGCCACCTTTATTACAAATTTCATGGAATGGATAGAGCATAGGCATTCGACGGTCCTACCCATCTCTAAATGCCACCTGATCATGCAGCAACTGCTATTTCCACTGTATATACCTGCCTGTGGCAAGGAGCTTATCTTCCGGTCAAGATTTCAGAGCAAGCAAGCACGCACAATCGGATTGCTGCCACTCCCCTGGCCTTTGTGTCTCACTTCGGAGCTCCCCAGTGTATGGATACTCAGGTGTTGACTGTGTGGATCTCTCTGTACACGGTATTTTATTCTGTAACCTCCAAGTGAATGTTTCTATTGCTAGTCCTTTAAATGATACACACACCGCACATAGAAATATGCCTCAGAACACGTATACTTTTGAAATGAAAAATGAGGTCATGAATCAGAATGTTTAAAACGCAGGAACAACAGTCAGCGAGTCGCAACCAGAAATAGATGGAGCAGTGCAGTGAAGTAGATGAATGAAAAGTCATTCTGTGATAACCATGAACAATGTAATGGAAAAATATCTGATCAAGGTCTGTCTTTTTCCTTTCCTTTCTGCTGTTGGTCTCCATCCTTCAGGTATTAGACCATCTTGCTCTCTAGATCTCTGTTGTCCCTTAGTAATAGTGACAACATTGCATATGACCTGGCTACCCTCTGCTGGAACAGAAGGTAGGCTTACTAATGTGCCACTTTCTTAGTCTATCTGGCACCCTCCGCAGTGTCTGACATCCCACTGGATTGTAAGCTCTGAAAGCAAATGGGTTTTCTCTCAAAACCCAACTTGATCCCACTTGGTATTGCATAAAGAAATCTCAGCTTTTGAAATTCATGTGTCCGCTCCACAGTGGCCTGTGAACTAGTATATTGATGTTTGTTTAAAAAGTAATAAAAGATGCCACTGTCTTCCTGTTTTTGTTGTCTCATAGTAACACATAAGTTGTGATGGTACTTTCTGTGGTTGCTCTCCTGAAATAAACTACAAAAGTACTTGCCTGTATTGTTCTTTTGCTTGAAGTTTTCATTCTGTCAATTTGTGGATCTGATTCTTCTCTCTTCATTTTAGTTTTGTGTGTTAAGCGATCCATGGCTGGATGCTGGAGCCAGGCTACAGTTTCTTATCACTAGAATTAATGTCCCACTGATGGTTCATATGAGCATCAAGAAAATCAGTACTTGTCACTAAATCATAATGCATATTAATTACAGAGATATGTCAGGCAGTAGAAGAGGGTTCTACTCTTCAATAACATTTCACTAGCAGAACCACAGCTCTTTAGAAGCAACGTGGACATATTTCAGAATTGTCCCGTCCTCCCCTTGGAAACATAGGAGCATGGTCCCCTTAATCACTGCCTATAATCTAATCAACATGACAATGAGTTTGATGAGCCTAAATTGTTTTGGGAAAACATCCTTTAGTACAAATCATTTTATGTATCTCACAGATGATTCTTATGTTTTGCCATAAGTTTATCAAATTTATCAAAACTGGTCAGTCAACTGAAGAATCTTTGGTCTTTATCCTGTTAATGTTTAGGTATCCAAAAAGTAAAATTATCTCTATATTCTTGTAAAGTCCACAACACATGGTGAATGCCATTTCTTTCTGTGTGGTGTGAGGGGTTTTGTTCCTGGTTGTCTGTGCTGTGTGAGGGGCAGGAACATAACCAAGTTTCTCAACCAGTGTGCACTGCCTTGTTTGTACAAGAATGGGAAACCACCAAAATAATAGTTGTACAAGTCCAACTCGAAAAAAAAAACTAGCATAATGGTCCTTTTCTTTTCTCTTATGATGTGTTATTGAATTGTAAATAACCGTGGCATGTCTTCTAAAACTCCACGGTAAGGGCAGTGAATCTCATACTCTAGCTTCCACACTCTAGCCTGGTCCTTCAGGTCTGTGTAGGAAGTCAGAAGACTGTCTTTCATTCACAGAGATGGTGGCTGAGAAGAGCAGTTAGATTTCCCCACACAACTTCAGGTGACAGGATGCCCCCCAGTCATGCCTGTGGGTTGTCTTGATTAGCCTCAGACACCCCTGCAAGATGCATGTTCCATTGCCTAGAGTCAATTTATGTTAAGAAAATATTATATTCTTGGGTTTTATATTCAGTTTGTCATTTTCAGCTGTTCCCATAACTTTACATCACTGAGTAGAACCCCAAAGGGCTGGGGGAGGGGGACATCAAAACTTGACTATTCTCTGGATGGCATTGATCCCTCTAGATTCCCCATTCAGAATGGAAATTTCTATTTGACCTGGCTTCTTACTTTTTGTTGTTGCTGTCTGTTTTGGGCAACTTAACCCTTGGCTTTAAATAATAAATCCCAAATGAGAATGCCGACAGCATCCCACAAAGGTCTTGCACAAGAACTGCTGTGCATAGCCTAGGCCAATGATTAGAATCGGTTGAATGTGTTTGGAGTCCAGTAGGCCAGGGTTGCTCCCCAGGAATTCACGAGAGAAATGCTAAGTTCAGGCCAACAGGTGTTCAATGACATAGGTGAAAAATGAAATCTGTGCTTCCAGAGTTCCCCAAAGCCAGGAGTGTTTTCAGTTACTAGATACATACAGATCCTCCATCTGGGTTACTCACAAGTTGCTGTCGGGAGGAGGGGACCAAGGCAACCGACAAGACCACCTTAATGCGATGAGCCCTTGGTGCCATCCACCATCCTCCAGCAGTGTGTTCCTGGCGTTTCCTCTTCCAGTATAGGAGCTACCCGATCTTCTCTTGAGTCTTCTCACTGTCTCCTAGACTACCAGCACGTATTTCTTTGTAGATGACAGCACATTAGAGCTTTTATATCCACTTCTGTGTCCTCAGCCAACTTCCTTTCACAGAGAATGACACCTACCGGATTGCTCTAAGAACACTGGCTACACATGGTGCATGCTTAACATCTGAGATGCTCCTGAACACGAAAGACTGACTTCAAAAGTCTTCTTGAATTTTGAGATGAAATCCTTACAAATAGGGAGTTTGGCAGGGAAGAGGACTTGGTTTTTACTTCGGAGTCCTATTTATGTACTTTAAAGATTTGAGGTTCTAAGATTTATGTAACCTTAAGATTTTAATGCTATACTTCAAGACCAGGAGTTTCCTGATAGTCATTAGCACGACAAATTAATAAAGGTGATGAAAATGATTGCCGGTCAATTAACGTATTGCATTTTCTGTTTTTCTTATAGTGTACATACTTATGGGTGCACTTTGCAGGTGGATTCCTATGTATATGTATATACACACATATGAAGTCACAAATACACGAACATGTAAATAGCCTTGTGTTTGATCTAATGTAAATTGCCACTATTTTCCATGTATGTTTACACTGTATTCTAAATATTTTTAAAATAAACACTGTAAGCATATTTTAATTTTGTCTTTGTACTTCGAAACCTGCTGTGTTCAAGGGCATTTACTTTGGGTTTATTTATGGAAAACGCACACACACACACACACACACACACACAAAGAAAAACCCCAAGATTATAGTACTGTGACAGGTCATTTGGGGTATGGCTAAATGGAAAATCATAGAGGACAAGTTCCTGACCGGCCAGCAGTGGGAAGGATCAGGGAAATGTTAAAGCTGGTACTCTTCAATCACACAGTAACTTGAGAAGAAAGTGGTAAATGGGCAAAAAGGAAAACACTAAATCTAAAAGACCTGTAGGCTTACACAAAAATGTAGTATGCACTTGCAAAAGCGTATAAATATGCTACAGAAGAAATATTAGTATATAGTGTTGTCTGTCTTTTCTGGCCTTTTCAGCACCTTCTTGGTCAATATTTAACTTCTAATTAAAAGTTCGCTTTTCTTTATCAAAGGAAGAAAGTAACATGAATTTTGTATTGCTAACTGGATTATTGAACTACGTCAAATCAGCTGATCAAATTTAAGCCTTACAGCATACATCCTGGACTGCTCAAATAATACATTTATGACACAAGGTCTGTTGAGTAAAAAAAAGAAATCAATTACAATATGATTAAGCAGCATATTTATTTAAGTGCCTCAATTGTTTGATCCTCCTTCTTCAATGTCCAACTTTCTCATGAACATGAGGTGATTGAGAATTCAAAGGATGTCAGAAATGACACTGAAACTTATTCTTCATCACAAAGTAGCTAAAGCAAATAGAAGAAATAATGAAGTAAAAGAGTTGAACAGAACATTCAAAGGGCAACTTGAAAAGACAAAGTAAAATATTAAAATATGCAAATACTTGCATTAGAAAAAAAGGAAAAGGGATCAATATATCTCAAGATGAGAGTACTAAAGAAAAAATGCAAGTACAGAGATACTTAAGTTCATTATTCATTACCAAGAGCAACCTGGAGGGAGGGAGGAGAACTTAATGTTTATGAGACGTTGAGCTTTGGTTAAGGGTGAGGAGAAATATGGAAATGGAAAAGGATGATAAGTAGGATGCTGAGCAGCATGATGAACATAATGTTACTAACCCATATGTAAAGAATACTGAAATGAACAATGTCTTGTTACATATATATATTTACCATAATAAAAAGTGAATGAAAAAATTAAACTCATTTCTTGTTACTCTGAAGGTCAAAATGTAGAACCACGGGGAAGAAATCACAAAGATGGATATTTAGGAGATGAGAAAGCTTCCAAAATCGTAATGGTCTGTCTCAGAAAAGAGTGAGCTCCCTGTCACAATGGGGTGTCCAAGTGAGTCTTGATGACCTTTGTCAGACTTTTACAAATGAAATCCAGTGAGTGTTTGGAAGTCTCAGGAGATAATTATAGAGCCTGCATACCAAATATGGACAAGTCACTGGAAATCCTGAATAGGATATTATTTCATGATTGCTCTTTTCAAGAGGTTCATTGTTGGGGGGAAACATATTGCAATATTCATTAAATGTGATACATCTGCACCTTAAATGATATATTGAATTTTTGATAGTAGTTAAAAAACAAGCACCTATTTGACTATGTGTGCATTACCAACCATGCAGTATTGCAGTTGTGCACACCTCAATACTAGGCAGAAGTAACCCTGGCTGTGAAGATCACAGTTTGGGGTTAAACTGACCGGGCCATGGTTCTCAGTGGTTTGACAATTATAAAATAGTGAAATTTGCCAGTTATATAATGATGTAGTTGTGGGAGAGAGGCCAACCCCCACAACTAGTCACAGGTTCGATATGCACAATTGTAGGTTAATATATATATATATATATATATATATCATAGATTACATAAGTCATAGAGGATAAGGAGAGATAGCAGAGAGAGTCAAAGAAACCAGACACATTTCATGGTAGCACGCTCACCTGGACGGCCATGATCTCACCTGCCAGGTCCGTGCACAGCCAGGTCAGAGAGGGCAAGAGAGGAGGGGCAGGGGGAGAGGGGAGAGAGTTGGAAGAGGATGGGAGAAGTTGGGGGAGGTAAGGTGAGGGAGAGAGAGCTCTTTATTTCTATTCAAGGCTTATATCTACGTAAGGGGTGTGATTACAGGTAACCACATTTCACAGGAAGGAGTTGCACTATAGGTACTACAGTAATGAGGGGGAGGATCCAGGGGCACACAAAGGGGAGGTATTGGGAGCACATGTGACAAAATGGGTGGACCCCGGTTTAGGGATGGCAGCCTAATTTTGGATGTCACTGAACAGATATGATCCTTTCTCTGGCTCTCCATTATCAGAAACCATTATCAGAAGGGTGTGAACCCTACCTACAGTGAACCTCCAGGGAGACTATCTCTAAACATCTGATCTCCCACTATTTGCTGGCATACAGCTTCTAAGGTTTGACATATCTTTGGGGGAGACAAAGCTGGGAAAGTCTCTTTATAATCCCACAGGGAGTCATTCCCCATTTTATTGTATGATTTTATCATCCTCCATTCTTACATAATACCAATTTTTCAAATACCTGCCTGATCTTTTGGACCTAATCATGTGGATAAATGAGGAATGGGCATATGATGAAATCTTAATAACAATCTATTGCATAAAGTGTAAGTGAAGAGAAAGGACACCATACCTTGGTGATGGCAGAAAATGGGAGGGGGGCAGTAATTAAATAGTTACTGGTAGAACATAAAAAGTCTGTAGAAGTATGATTGTCTTATGGTAGCTGATGGGGTCGGTTCATTATGTGTGGGCTGCAGTGGGTAGCTGAAGGAAGAGGACTCCCTTTCACAGGTCAGCATTTCACCTTACACAGAGGAAGTGGCTCAAAGAGGGACTGAGCTGGGGTGGGGGTGGGGGGTGGTTGGAAAGGGGAGAGGAGAGAAAGCTGGCAATGGAGAAAGGCTGAGATTAGCTGCATTTCATCTTTCTTTCAGGACTTCATCCTTTCAACTAACAATTTTCACAATGTTCTAGCTTCGAGTGATGTAAGCAACAAATAGACATAATCTCTGCCCTTAAGGAATTCATATTTCGTTGACAGAGATAACTCTAACCACAAGTAAAAACCATAGCACTGTGGAATTGAGTGCGATGGTGCAATCAGGTAGAGAGTGCAAAATGAGCAACCATCAGCCCCAGAGTATGGGGGAGAAAAGAGAGCCAGTGGAAATCCACGACGCTTCCACCAAAAACAAAACACAACGCAAAGCATCCTAGCCGGGGATTGAGCAGTAGAACCTCAACAGCGACCGATAGACCTCACATTGGATGGGGTTTTGAGGGGTGCAAGGTAGATGGGAGTGGCTGGGACGTTGGACAGGTAACTTGCGCGGGCAAACTGGCCAGTGATCGTGGAAGGTCAGATAGAAAAAGAAACGGTTGACTGGGTGAAAGCCTGTCTGCGGAAAATGAGGGAGGTGGGGGGTGGGGGGAGCGTGACATGAGCAGATTTACATTGAGAAGACGAGAACGGAGGGTGCGGTGTGGATGTGGGTGCGTGGGCATGCGTGTGCAGGGCGCTTGTGCACCATCGTGGCACAGCAGCCGCTGGGCTGGGAAGAGAGTGGCGAACCAACAAGGAAATGACTCACTGCAGAGGTCGAACTGACATGACAGGTCCCTGTTTGGGAGGAATGAGTCATGGAGCGAATCAAACGTGGCTCAGGTCTCTGCAGGGCGCCGAGAAGGCACAGCAAGGAAAGCAGCGAGCAAAGGCCTGCGGTGCCAAGGGAATGGGTAGAAATGACAGTAAACTACAGGAACAAGAACTGGCCTGGGCACTCTTCTTTGAGCATTCCTGCAGTTTACAGGATGTTTACAGAGTTGCTTACTTGCTTTCATAAACTCAGGGACATTAACCTGGGTTCCACAGAGAGATTTTAGAGTGTGTTTGTGTGTGTGTGTGTGTTGTGTTGTGTTGTGTTGTGTTGTGTTGTGTGTGTGAGAGCGAGAGCGAGAGAGAGAAAGAGAAAGAGAGAGAGAGAGAGAGAGAGAGAGAGAATGAATTCCCTGGGCTTTTAGTTATCAGTGCACACTTTCTCCAAGGAAAAGGACCCGAATTTATGATCAAGTTCCCCAAAATTTCATCCTCCTATTTGACCCACCTCCTTGTCTTCAACACCGGCAGAGTGCTTGCTGAGTAGCTACTGAGTGTTTATTGGCTAAAACCTGTGGATGGCCCAGCTCTGGGAAAGGTGGGATGGGAATTTACTTGAGGGCAGCTTGATCTTTCCAAAATATTTGAGAAAGGAGTGACTTTGAACAGACTATGCTTCAGAGTTCACGCCAACCTACTGACCTGGCAGATTTCTCTGCTGGAGGAATATCTATGGGGCTCTGTTGCTAGGCAGAAATTCAGGGCTAGATATCCTTTTTTTTTATTTTCAAGAGATGCCTGTGCTTGTGTGTAATCCTTTGTTTTTAAAATCTTGGTAAGGGTTTTAAGACATTTTAAGAGATCTTTTGTTGACTCAAGCAACACAGGCCCTGATATCATCAGCAGACTACCCGTTTATGACCTTCGAGTTTCTGTGAACTTCAGGGGAGAGTGTGACTGTCCTCATTAACTTCTGGTTATTGAGAAAAGTCATGTAAAAGCCTTGGACTCTTGTCACCAATGCAGTTGCCTCATTGATCCCACAAGTCATAATTAATATATATATATGTAAATGTATGTGTGTGTGCAATTTCTGGCTGAGTTCTGCGCACAGAAGCTGCTGACAAACAAGAGGAGAGCTCAGCAGAATTTCAAGGTATTGAACAGAAGCTGCATATTTCTCTGAGATGATGAGAAGGAAGTCTGACTCGGTGGGCAAAGGAAGGAAGATTGGATATGATGGGAAGGAGCAAGGCCATGAAGGAGACCATCTAGAACAGGCACATTGGGTTCCGTGCACTGTAGGGAATTGCAGGCTAATCTTGAAAACAACAAGCTGCTTACTGGAGTGGGACACTGACCACGGCATGCTGTTCCCAACAGCAAGAGATCTTTGAGAGTCCAGTCGGAAAGCCGCCCAAAGTAAAAAGGGGGCATGAAAAATACTGAGGGGTGGGAGGGGTATATTCGAGCCTTCTGTAATGTCTACCTTCAGCAAGATGGGATGTTGGAGGTTATCTGGATTGTAGTTGTCTGGGTAGAAGAGCACTAATGTAAGGAAAGAATTAAGGATAATCCTAGAAGGTCTTTAATAGTGATAGTAAGAAGGAAACGGAATTTTGTCTGTACTAGGAGAAAATCTTCATGGTTGTTTTTTTGTGGAGAAATAAAATAAAAGGTGAATAAACACTGGGGTTAAAATGGTAAATGAAGTAGAAGGAGTCACATTGCTTTAAAGTTGCTTTATCAACCAAGAATCCACTGCAGAGTCATTCAGCGAATTTGGCACCAACATGTGGGCTTGCTCAGACTCCAAACTCCCTGGCCTCAAGTCAAGACCGATGCCTAGCAGCCTTAGAGAGCAGGGTTTCCCTGACTCGGTACAGGAGTAGGAAGCTCTTGTTCTCCCATCCAATGATTGGTGGTTTTGAACTGCTGAGCTTCTGGTTAGCAGCCCAATTCTTAATCGCAATGCCATCAGAATTCTCCAAAGACATACCAAAAAACAAGGCATTGCTATAAAGTCCATTTTGTTGCTGAGGAGAATGTAACTCTATGCGATGTTTCAGGCTATGGCTGCTGGAATCTAACCACTGAGCCTGGGAGAACCAGGCTTCCCTTGGGCGCGTTCATGCACTCACCTTCCTGCTGTTCGAGCCACATGAGCACCAGGATATTAGAAGCAGTTCTGTGAAAAAAGGCCGCTTCTCCTGGAGTGAGTGGGGGTAGTGGTGCGATCAGAGGAGGCCTGGGGCAATTACAGGCTATGAAGGAGTCATTGTGAAAAGATAGGGGGCAGGTGTAGGCGTGTCGGAGGCTGAAGCTTCTAGGTTCTATTCCCCTGCCACAGGTCCTTGGATTTCTAAGATGGGTCTCCACTTAAGTTACTTAGCTCTTCATTCAACAGGAGACAGTTTCAGTAAGTAAAAGACACAGAGATTCTGTTCTCTCTAAGGATACGGGTGTCTTTTCATTTTTTTTCATGTTTAATCATTTTATTGGGGGCTCATACATCATTTCTCATAATACATAAATGCATATGTTGTGCCACGCTTCTTCACATGCCTGCAGCTGTCATTGCTCTCTGAGCCTCTACCTTTCCATCGGAGCCTCTGACCTCAGCCTCCCATCCCTTCCCCTCCATCCTTGCTCCCCACTTCACCACCAACTCTCAATACTCCATAAATTATTGTTTTGTCATAATTTACACTGCTCGATGTCTCCCCTTGCCCTCTCTCCCAGTAACTGTCCCCCTGGTAGGGGCTTATAGGTAGATCCTTGAAGTTGGCTCCCCCTCTCCACCCCACTTTCCCTCTACCCATCCTGCAGTTTCATTCCCACTACTGGTCCCATGGGGTTCATCCATTCTGGGTTCCCCGCCTTTCCATTTCTCATGTCCACAGTAGTGTAGAACTGGACCCGTGACAGTTGGAGGGAGGAAGCCTTCAGGAACTAGAGGAAAGTTGTATGCTTCATTGCCACCTCACTGAGCCTCACTAGCCTGTCTCCTGTGTCTTTTCATTTTTATCAGTGTCCTGTATTATTTCTTTTCTCATTCCAAGAATCACCCAGTAGAAAAGGTTTGACTCTGTGTCAGTATATTATCTGTGAAGGGGCATATAAGGAGCACTAGGGGTTGCTCCAAACCTGCCAAGGCACAGATGACAGCCTAGAAAACCCTGTAGAGCAGGTGTCTAAGCTGGGTTTCAAGAACGTGGGGTTTCTGTGGGTAAACATTGACTGGACTGCACATACCCTATCAATAAGAAATGCATAAAGTCGTTGTCAAAGTCTGAAGCTTTGCTTTCTAGAATTGAATCGTGATTTTTCCAAATATCCCTTTTTTCCTAACCTTTAGCAAGAAGGTAATAGGTATCTCATAGGAAATTAGCATTACATTAAATCGTCCCCAAGAATCACTTGCTACTGCTATTAGTTCCTTATGCTAACCTCAGAAAATAGGTCTTCCATATTCTTTTTTGTTTGTTTGTTTTTGTTTGTTTGTTTTGGCTTGTTTTTGGGGGGCATTACTGCACTCCAGTGGTGGGAGTAGGAGGCCCAGCCCCACTGCTGGAATTGAACCTCTGTCCCAGTGGGCCGCAGTCCCGCGCACAACCACTACGCCACCGGGGCTCAGCCCAGGTCTTCCATATTCTTGACCGATTTGGAAAGAACTACAATAATAAGAAAGGACAATTGGACAAGTATAGACTTTTTTTTCTTTAGTGTGATAGACATTTCTTCTGGGAAGTTAGACAGATTCTTTTACCTTTTCCTTTGGAACATGTTTGAAGACTAGATTTCACTCAAGGATTGAAAATAATGGGGGAGGGGGAGTGGGGAGGGAAGAGAAATATGGGAAGCTGATACCAGGGGCCTAAGTGGAAGGAGGATGTTTCTAGAATGATGATGGCAATAGATGTGCAAATGTTGTCTGCACACAATAGATGTATGTAACAATCATGATAAGAGTTGTAAGAGCACTCATTAAAATGATTTAAAAAAGAAAAGAATCTTCCTAGTCATTATGATGCTGGAGCTAAGCTAAGGGTGGGCTAAGTTTTTCCCCTTTATCTACTGGTATTGACCAGGAGACACATTGCAAAATATAAATTTAATATGAGTGATTTCTCCAGTGCCGAATCACCACCATAAAATGAGACTCTCCCCTCTTTGAGAGAAAAAGGAGACTGCTTCTGAACAGACCGATAGACCAGGAGACCCAATTGAATGGGCTTGCAGTGAGAGCAATCACCTGGAGGCCATGCCAGTGGGTGGGATGAGCCTACACTTGACCAAAAGTTTTCCCTAAATAAGAGTCCTCATCAAGACGTTTTTAAATGATAATTCACATAGTGTAAGATGTTCCCTTTCGCAACTTCTCCTTGTTCTCCATCAATATGATTTATCCTCCGTCAGATTACAGTTCTATTCATAGCAAGGCTCCCATACTTTTGAGGTTTAAAATAACAGAAATAAGAATATGATCAAATAAATGTTGTAGTTGTACTCTAAATAGTGTCATTGAAGTCTTTTACAATAAGAATAAAAATTTACCTTAGAGTTTGCCTTCTTCCTCTTTGTTGCAGCTGAGTCATTAGTCTGGTCTGACGTTTGCATTGGTTTCGACCTCTTGGCAACCCCCGACACTGCCACAGATGAGCACCCCCTGAGAAGCCACCCAAGGGGATGCAGACACTGATTGTCACTGCCGATGTTGAGTTATAGAAATGAAGGCTTAGAAAGACATGCCTTGCCAAAGAGTGATTGAATTTTGAAGGGAAATGTAGTCAAGTTTACTCTTCTGACCCATTTCTTTCCCCTCTCTTAGCTTCTTATTTGTCTGCTAGTTCAGCATAGCTTCTTCTAATTTAGTTCAGGGCAATCTGGAAAACTTGAATTCTCTGTGTTGAATCCTCTTAAGGACACTGGCAGCTAGTTAAGTTGGGCTTGAACTGCTGACCCTGTGGCTAATGCCCTGACCTGACAATGCCCCCAGGCTCATTTAAGATAAGATATTTTAATAAAGACTCTAATTAATTAGGGGTACTAAGTATGAGAACTGACAGGTGAGTACAGAACAGCCAGAAAGAGTCTGATTCATTCAGGAGGAGGAAAAGAAAGGAGCATTTGCCTCAAGAACCTCTCACATCTGGAGTAGTTTTTGTCAATGTTCTCCGGCTGCCCAGGCTAGCATTCTTTATTCCTAAGGTTTGGTTTTTTTTAAGGCAAAAGTTAGGAAACCTTTCCCATGAGAAAGATGGCAAAGACAAAGAGCCCCGCACAGGAGGGCACATTGACTGCCAGCTGGGAGGCCTAGGTAGCATAGGAACACTGACACCCGCGGGAGACTTGTGTCATCGGTTATGTCGGTTCCTGTTCCTCCTTCCCTGTCTTAATACTTACGAATGATTCTCTTGTTGCGTGTTTGTACAATGTGTCTCACTACATACATGATTGCCACAGATAAAGCTTTCTCTGATGTCGCCAAAGGGAAGGAGCAGCTAAGTGAAGACATTTTAAGAAACGTATTTCTGAGTGAAGAAGCTCTTGAATTTTTAGGAGGAGCTTTGGTCCGGATAACACAGTGGAAAAGCACTTGGCTGGTTAGAGCCCACTGGCCCTCCCAGAAAAAAAAAGTGAGGTTGTCTACTGCTTTCAAGGTTGTAACCTCGGAAACGCTCTCAGGCAGTTCTTTCTTGTCCTAAAGGTTAACTCTGGGTCAAAATCCACTTTGTAGCCATGAGCTTTGGGGGTGCCAGTGAGCGGGGTGGAGTAGTGGGAGGCTGGGCAGGGTGGGCAGTGTGTTTGATCTTTAAAGGATCGCTGGAGGTACAGAGGGTTAAGCATTTAGCTGCCAACAGCAAGGCGGGCAGTTCACCAGCCATTCCGTAGGAGGAAGATGTAGGCTCCTGTGTTAGTCCGGGTAGACTAGAGAAACAAATTCATAAACATGCATATGAATATAAAGGACAGGTTTATATACAAGAGCAACTGCACATTGAGAAAATACCCCAGCCCCATCAGTTCAAGGTCACCAGTCCGATATTAGCCCGTATGTCTGATCCCAGTCTATAAAGTCTCTTTCCAACTCACAAAGCACATGCCATGACACCAGGACAATCACAGGCCAGTGGCTGCAGAGTCTTGTGTATCCAGCGGCAGTAGAAGCATCCAGGCACTGGCAGGGGTCTCCCCGTGGCGCCTCACTTCCAGGACTCAGGGTCCATCAGCAGTATCCAGTGGTGGTAGAAGCATCTCAGTGCTGGCAGGGGTCTAACTGTGGCTTTTCTGGCTTCAGAGGTCTGGTTCCATTAGGGTAGGCCCATGTGGCTTCTCCTTTGGTTTCTCCAGTTCCTAGGACTAAGGTCTATGCTGCTATCTTGTCTTGTGAGTAGTATGTCTCTGAAGGAATGAGTCGATATTCCTGCTTCCACTTGGAAAATACTGGGAGACTTCCCAGAATTCTCAGGAGAAAGCTATGCCCACACAGAGGCCTCATGGGCTATCTCCAGAGTGACAGGCTAGACTGCCACAGCTCCCTCAAACATCACCTGAGATTACTCCCCAACCACCTGCAGGATAAAAAGAAAAGTTCTGCTGTGCCTCCCATTGGAACTTCCAAGGGTTGTGATGCATTTGCACACTTTCAACAATAAACATGAATTGTGTTCTCTCAAACACATTTACTGCCATGAGTATCTCTTTAGTCCTCAAAACTTCCAAGAAATAAATGCACACTTATTTTGAAGCCATGGCGAAGCCCCCGTGACTCTGAGAAAGTTGATATGCAATAATGCATAACACTTTAGTCTCTCCAGAATATGTAGACATATTCTCTCAGAACTGTAAAAAGAGAGGCATTAGTTTTACATCTTTCCCTAATTACTGCCAGTCATTGGTACCATGGATCCACAAAACTATGATGCTTTCAAATAAGCCTGAAATGAGCATTAGTTTGCAGATTTTACTGTCCTCAAATCTCTCCCAGGAAGCCTTTGCCTAATAACAGAAAGCACATTGCTGTTTTCATTTGTTTTATTGAGTTTTCTTAAAAGAAATTTTATGTAAATTTTATTAAACTTTATTAAAATTAAGGAAAAGCTCCAATTAATGAAAATGTGCAATGAAGTGTGCAACTTTCCTCTGGTTCTCAAATGCTTCCTCCCACCGACTCCATGATCCCAATTCTACCAGACAGATTCAGCTAGACCAGGGGATGTACCCTGGAATGGGAAACATGGGGAATTTAGGATAGATGATCCCTTGGGACTAGTGGGGGGAGTGGTGACACTGGGAGGGTGGAGGGAGGTTGGAGTAGAGAGGGGGAACTAATTTCAGGGATCTACATGTGACCTCTTCTCTGCGGTGCGGACAACTGGGAGGTGAGGTGACACACTGGACAGTGTATGATATGATGAGGTAATAACAATTTGGGGAGGAGGGGGGAGGGGAGTTATGGGGAGCTGGAATTTAAAAAAAAAGAACTAGAGGAAAGGGGGAAAGAGGAGCTTATACGGGGAGCTCAAGTAGAAAATGTTAGGAAATGAATGTAGCAACATGTGTACAAGTGTGCTTAATACGAATGATGTATTAAATGTTATAAAGAGCTGTAAGAACCCCCAATATAATCTGTATTAAAAAAAAACACCACTTCATAAAACCTGTCTCAGAGAAGGTGTATAACTATACTTAAAGCAATTGGGACATGCTGCTGAATAATGTAAATAACTCTACAGAGACTAAAAAAGTAGTCTTTTTGGCATATACTTCATATGCAATTTAGTCCTTCAATCATGTTAAGAATAGCTGTGCAATCATTACCACAATCAATGCCAGGATATTTTTCTTCTGCCAACCATATCCCTAGAGAGATTTTATTACTACCTAGTTATGAATCCAGTTACTGTCTCTAGATTTACCTACCTTGGATTTCACACACAGAAAATCACACAAAATGTAAACAGACAGCCCAGGGTGTCTACAACAATGTAGAAACCTACATTGTAGGTGTAGAATGTAGAATGTAGAACAACAATGTAGAAACAATTGTAAAAACAATTCAACAATGTAGAAACCTACAACAATGTCTAGACAAAATGTAGGGAAACCTCAATAAAAAAGAAAGCAGAAAGTATTAATAATGGAAACAACTTCAGAGGACTCCGTCCCCTGAGGAAAACAATCATATTAATGGGAACAATGAGAGTCGTAGTGGAGACCTCAACACCCATCTGTAGACAATTGGAAATCCCCTCACTGAGGGATCACAAGGAAGGGATGAGCCAGCCAGGGTGTCATATAGCACCAATGAAACACACAACCTTCTTCTAGGTCTTTAATGCTTCCTCTCTGCCTTATCCCCCACTCCATCATGACTCTGATTCTACCTCACAAACCTACCTAGCTGCTAGATTAGAGCATGTACACTGTTTCAGGTAAGAGATCGCAACACATGGAATCCAGGACATAGAAACCCTTCAGGCACAATAATGGAAGTAGCAGGGGAAAGTAAGGGCAGGGGAAAGTAAGGGGTAGGAGTGAAAGAAAGGGGAAATTGATTGCAATGATAGATGTATATAGCATGCCCTCTTTCCCCCCCAGGGTGATGAACAACAGAAATGTGAGTGAAGGGAGATAGAGATGGTGTAAGACATGAAAATAGTAATAATTTATAATTTATGAAGTAGTCATGAGGGTGAAAGGTTGGGGAAGGAAGAGGTAAAATTAAGAACTGACACCAAGGGCTCAAGTAGAAAGGAAATGCTTGAAAATGATGATGGTAACAAATGTACAAATGTGTTTGACACAATTGATGTATGTATTGTTATTAGACCTGGAAGATCCCCCAATAAAATGAATTATTTTTTACAAAACAAACAAACAATAAAAAAACACAGGGAAACAACTTTATAATGGGTCAAAAAGGAGGTCAAATGATCAAGTATTACATATTAGTCTAACAGCATCAGTCATAATTAACTTGATGATGTTCTTGTTCTGATAACAAGGCTATTCTCATCTGTCTGATAATAAGACTATGGTCAGAAGGCATCCTTGGGAGGCTTAATCCATGTGTGGGCCCAGGATATGGAGTTCCACTGTCATCCACATATTTCTGCCAAGTGGGTGTTCAGAATTTAAGGTCTGATACCATTCTTTCCTTCAAATTTGGATTTTAATATCTGCAAACCTTGGATCACCATGCTTCTCCCATGTGAACTTAGTTTGAAGACAGGCTTGCCTTGGCAACCCCAGATGCTATTTCTTTCTGATAGCCGGGCAGCATCTGGTTTCCTCACCACACTGCTGTAGCACACATACTTCCAGTGATCTCACCATGAGCATGGTGATTCTGTAGGGTCATGTCGTAAGAACTCGTTTTTCTTAGATTGAAGCTAGAGCTAAGTGCCAGCCCCAAATCCATTCCTGTATCTTTGATTTGCATAGATCTCTGGTTCACCTTAGAGACATCATGACTAGTTTATGATCAAGAACATTATAGATCGAGAGTGATGATGACAACAAGTGTGCAAATATGGTCTGCATACAATTGACATGTGTATTGATCATGGTGGGAGTTGTATGAGCCCCCAATAAAATGATTTATAAAAAAAAAAGGAGGGGGAAAGAGAAGCCTATACCAAGGGCTCAAGTAGAAAATATTTTGGAAATGAAGATGGCAACATGTGTACAAACATGCTTGATACAAATGATGTATGGAATGTTTAAGAGTTATAAGAGCCCCTAATAAAATTATTGGGAAAGAAAAACAAGCAAACTTTGCACTAGACCAAGTGACTGGACCAAAAAAAAAAAAAAAGAACATTATAGATCATCCCTCTGAGGCATGAGGTTTATCTAGCCAAATATACAGCTATTAAAATACCATTGATAAAAAGGAATTTGTACAAGTATAGATTGATCAGCTTCAGATTGCACTACAGGAGTTGTTGACTTGTACAAATTCAACTTTTAAGTGCACACTATTTATATGAGCAACCAGGATTACATAGAGACTTATTGGCATAGACTTTAATATCCGAAGAGCATTGTGAATTTGAAGGTGGAGAATACTGTGCTTATCAAATTTATTTCACTCTTTTTAAAATGAAAGGTGGATTTGAATTTCAACATACTGCTCCTTTGGGATAAGACATGCTTGCTTTCCTTTACCAGGCATAGATCAGAGGACAGTATGACTGTTTCATTTTTTTACACCATGGAGTATTGATTGACCACCCACAAACTAAGTGAAGTCGTTTGTGGAAAATGGTTTTGCAGGGAGTTAAGTGTGGACCCTGCAAGATAGAGTTCAGAGTGCAGCAGGTAGGCTAGGCTGGGGCAGGTCAATACAGCCCTGCACTGACGAGACATCCAGCACCTTGCCCACCAGTGAAAAATGTCTGAGGGTGATAGGGAAGCTCTGAGAACAGTTAGGAGTGCAAAAGACCGAAGTGTTATTCCCCACTCTCTTTGGATCACTCGGGAGCTTGAGTATGTCATTTTAAAACTTACTCTTATTCTTTGATTTTCTAGCAATAGTGTGAAGTTGACTGACTTTAGTATGTATTGATGGCAACAACCTACATGGACCCATGAAAGAAAACTTCTTTGCCAAAGTTAACATTGTTCTATTGATGTCAACATGCAAAGCTTCACGGGAATGATCATTGCCCTTCAGAGTTCGAACATAGAGGAGTCTTAAAAGTTCTGTACATAGAAAGCTGTAACCTTTGTGAATGTAATGGGAAAGTTGTCTGGTGACATTTTCTTTCAATTAGTGTTCCTGGCAGTGATTACCTATGGCCTGATGACACACTACAATGCAAGACAGGCCTGAAAGTCTCTTTCTCCATAAGCGAATCTCATAAAATGAGTTGCTCCTTCTTTGATTTGCTTCATTTTGAGTTCCTCATCTGCTGAGATTTTTATTTGGAAAGGACATATAAAAATAAATCATCATAGCTTCAAGAGTTCTAAAAAATATTAGTAATGAAATAATTCCTAAATAAATGATTATTGTGATGCAATTTAATGGCTGTGGCATTTTAAAATTATTTTCAATAATTTGGCCTTTTCTAAATTTTCTTTGCTCACTCAAATTTCCTCTTTTCTACCTTATTAAACATCTTTTTAAAACATTGTCAACCCATGACAGCTTTCCTATTTAAGATAAAGATTGTATGTGCCTTCTTTCTTGCTAAATTAACTTCACTATCGACTTTATAATGTGAAATCTTCAGCTACAAAGTCACTTTTCTATTTCCTTTAATTGCATGTTTTATTGTCTTTGCTCCTTAAAGACTTGGTCTGATGCAAGTTTGCAGCCATGAAGAGTTTGTGGTTTAACCCGAGCTTGTCCTTTTCTATGTGGTCAGTGTGTTCAACCCCAACAAGCTCAGCTCTGGACTGGCTTTCTTTAGCTGAGCTACCCTCTCTCTTCTCTGAACTCTGACAGCAGAGTCAACATCTATGATTTAGGAATAATTTGTGTTAGAGCGTAAATTTTCTTGCGTACTCTTCATTTGTACTAAATTTTTGCCTCTAAGAGGACCACGATTTAATGAAGGAAGAGCTTTGCCTTCTATGTAGGTATCTATAAATTTTTGAATGATGGAAAATAGGAGTGCAGTAAACTCTTAGGAAACATTATGGGTTATCCTTCCTGTCACCATTTTTAGACCATTGTTTGGCCTTCAGGAATACAAGTGTAAGCCCAAAGTGTCACATCAAAATTACAGAAATAGCTATGAAATAAACATTACAAAACCTATAGCTATGGATGATCTATACTATAAACCTTCACCCAATTCACAATTAATTTTTAATGTGTAGTTATTACCTATAGACATATGTATCCACCATCTAGGTGTTATACTCATTGAACAATGATGTTTCCATCTCTGTAACTCTTCCCCAACTAAGTCTGTATTCTTCTATTTACACCACATCTAAACAACCGTTCTGGCATAGTTGGAGGACTGAAATTGTGTTCCTTTTAAAGGTTTTTTGAGTTTAGAGAACAGAAAAAACCTAGAGGGGCAAGATTAAGGCAAGGAACTTCTCAGGACAGCTCTTGGGACCATTCAAGGATGAACAGATGCATAGTCATGATCGGGAAAATTCCTTGGTACAATTTCACTGGTACTTTTTGCATCAATGCAATTATCACCTTTTAAAGACAAACAGACAAAAAGAACGTTCAAATTAATAAGCCTTTGTGGTTGTCCTGGGTCCTTCAGGAAAATTGATCTAGACCACACCTTGGAATGAACACACGCACACACACACACACACACACACACACACACACAGAGGTCCTCACGTTGCTGATCTGATCCCTGTTCCTTTAAGTTATACTGGTCCAAATAATCAACTTGAAAGCATTGGTTTTTTTATTATTGTTGGTTAACTTAAAGATAATTTTATTGGGAGTTCTTACAGCTCTTACAACAATCCATACATCAATTGTATCAAGCACATTTGTACATATGTCACCATAATTATTTTCTAGAGATTTACTTTCTATTGAGCCCTCAGTATGAGCTCCTCTTTTTCCCCCTCCCTCCTTACCCACACCTTTGTGACCCCTTGATAAATTATAAAGTATTATTATTTCTTATCTCCCCTGTAGTTTCTTTGTTCATCCCCGTGGAAGGGTGTGGTTATGAGTCCATCAGAGATCAGTTCCCTTTCCTCCCTTCCTCTCCATACCTTCCCCCTACCCTTCTGGCATTGCTATTTCCATTCCAGTTCCTGGATTCTGTGTATCCTGAGCACTTATTTCTTTTCTGTTCCTGTGCATTGACTCGGGTCTAATCCGTAGTGAAAGGCAGGCCCGGAGTCATGGCAGTCGGGGGTGAGGAAGCCTACCAGTGTTACATCTGTGGAAAGCACAGCTTTAAACGGCTTTTTAAAAGTTATCCTAGTGAGACAAAGGAACACTGAATTGCTAATCGCAAGACCCAGGCTTCAAATCCACCCGCTTGTAGAAAGATGAAGCTGTATGCTCCAGGTACAATTTAGAGCCCCAGAATGGGTGGCTATGAGTCCGGATTGCCTGCCTGGCGGGGGGCGGGGGGGGGGTGGATTTGATAAGAGTGAAACAAGTATTCTAGTTATTTATAGCCATCCCCGAATCACAGACATATATTTCAATGCATTTCGTTTGAAATAAACTTGTACAGTATGAACTAGAACCCTAGTTGCAGTCCTTTTATTTTACCCTTGTATTCCCTATTTCATCCCCCCTAACTATTTAATGCCAATACAGTAATTTACCAGAGCAGAAATTCCCACTTCACAAATTCTTTACAATAGAATTCTTTTGAGGGTAAGTCTTCAGAGTCCTGGGGAAGAGGGGTGCAAATAGTTAACTGCTTGTCTGCTCACTGCAAATTTAGATGTCAGCGTGTACTAAGAGGAGACTTGGAAGTAAACCTCACTCAAGTACTTCAGAAAAATCAGACATTAAAATCCCTTGGGGGCATAGTTTCACTCTGACACACACAGTGGTGTCATGAGTCAGAGTTCTGAAAAACTAGTCTAGATATTTAAATAATCATGGAATCAAGCATTTATCTGATAGCCCAAACATTTCTTTTTATGTAATTATCATTTTGGAAGAAAATGTAACCTCATTCTGATAGCACTAGTTTCAGGCTCGCTAACCCTTACTTTGAAACATTTCAAAGCAAAGTATCTTGTAGAAATCATTCTGCTATTTGGGTTGTGTTTGGAATCATCCCCACTGAATTTTGTAAAACAAGTAAGTGATAAGAAACATAGATATGATGTAAAATTCTGAAAGTGATTAACTCCTTAATAAACTTTGTTAGGAATTCTACTTGGTCTTTTCTCTTAAAAAAAGGAGGAATAGCATCATACCTGGACTTAGAATGTCATTAACTTAAAAATTAACCTGTCGGGACTGCGGCCCACTGGGATGGAGGTTCGATTCCGGCTTCCAGGAGCAAAGGCTGGGCCTCCTACTCCTACCACCTGAGGGCAGTGATGCCTAAAAAAAAATAAAAAAATAAAAAAAAATTAACCTGTTACATTTGGTTATTTAATCAACTAACTCACCATATGGTTCTGATAGGCTTTTATAAAAAATCATTTTATTGGGGACTCATAAAACTCTTATCACAATCAATACACACATTAATTGTATGCAGACTACATTTGCACATTTGTTGCCTCCATCTTTCTCAAAATATCCTCCTTCTACTTAGGACCTTGATATCAGCTCCCCATATTTCCCCTTCTGCCCACTTCCCCTATGAACCCTTAATAATTTACAAATTGGCATTATTTTGTCATATCATACATTGTCTGATGTGCTCCTTCACCCACTTCCCTGTTGTCTCTATCCCAGAGAGGAGGCTATATGTAGATCCCTGCAATTGGTTCCCCCTTTCTACTCCACCCTCCTGGTATCACCACTCTTACCACTGGTCCTGAAGGGATTATCTGTCCTGAATTCTCCATGTTTCCAGCTGCTATCCATACCAATGTATATCCCCTGGTCTAGCTGGATTTGTATGGTAGAATTAGGATCATGACAGTGGGAGGGAAGGAAACACTTAAGAACTAGAGGAAAATTGCATATTTCATTGTTGATACACTGTAACTTGACTGGCTCATCTTTTCCCTGCCACCCCTCTGTAAGGGGACGTTGGTTCACCTACTGTGGGCTTTGGTTCCCCAATCTGTACTCCCCCTCATTTATAGTAATATAATTTTTAGTTCTTTGATGCCTGATACCTAATCCCTCGACACCTCATCGTCACACAGGCTGGTGTGCTTCTTCAATGTGAGCATTGTTGCTTCTGAGCCAGATGGTCGCTTGTTTACTTTCAAGCCTTTAAGACCCCAGATGCTATATCTTTTGATAGCGGGGCACCATCAGCTTACTTCACCACAGTTGCTTATACCCACATTTGTTATCAGTGATCATATCAGGAAGGTAGGCACAAAGTTATGATCTTTAGTTCTTTGAAGCCTAATAATTGATCCCTTTGACACCTCATGGTCATACAAGCTGGTGTGCGTCTTCCATGTGGGCTTTGTTGCTTCTGAGATAGATGGCTGCTTTTTTATTTTCAAGTCTTTAAGACACCAGATGCTACATCTTTTGATAGCCGTGTACCCTTAGCTTTCTTCAGCACATTTATGCACCTTTTTGTCTTCAGTGATTGTTTCAGGAAGGTGAGCATCATGTAATGCCAATGTAATAGAACAAAGTGGTCTTGCACTTTGAGTGCAGGTCCAATGCCCATCTGCTTAGTGCTAACTCTATGTACATAGATCTATTTCCCCATCATCATATATATATATGTTCACTTATGTACATACCAGTATTTAGACCTCTATAAATGCCCTATATCTCCCTCCCAGTACTTTTCTCTATTTCCTTCTACCTTCCTTTCGTCCCATTTGAGTTTCAGTATTTTCTCTCTGTTATATTACTCTTAATCCCTATCAGGCTTCTCACACCCACCTTACTACTGATTTTGGAGCGCTTGTTGTTCCCTTGTCTGTGGGATAGACAACACCACCTCCTTCCCCCCAACTCCCTATCTCTCATGTCCCCCAGGAACCATCAGTCCAGTTGCTTTTTCCTCCAGTTCATCCAGCCTATCTTATCTAGACAGACTTGCAGAGATAATGGTATGTACCAAAAACAAACATGATGAAGTGACAAAAGAAACCAAAAGAATGACAACAACAACGAAAAACTCCAATGTCCAGAAAAAATATATAAATAAATAATAATATCAAAAGAAAAACCTGTAACTAGCTCAAAGTCTGGTCGTTGACTTTCAGAAGTGTCCCACATTTGAGTCAGATGGGGTGTCACATCCTGACTCCAAAGTATATACTTGGCACTCCCTCCGGAACTCCATGCTCTGCTCCTCCTGTTGCTGTGCTGCATGCTCTTGCCTTGGTGTGGTGGGGTCAGACTGGATGCCTTCCTGACCCTTTTTCTCCAGTGTTGTCCCTGTAGGGCCTTGGGTCAGCAAGGGACACTATATTTCACAGTGGGGATGACCATATGGTCCTCTCTGTGGAATGGTTGTTCTGAGTTGGGGGGATCTTTCTCAAGGGTCAATGGACCAGGATGTACGTCACTCTCTCTTCCTCCCCCTTCATTTGCTCTCATGTGCTCTGGTAAAACATGTCACTCTCCCTGCACTGCAGCCTCAGTGCTGAGCTCCAAGAAAACTCCCCTGGGCAGAGGGACAGCTATCCAAGTTGTTGGGATTGGGGCTGGGCCTTTGGATCCTTCTGCTGGCTTCCCACTCCATGCCGTCATCCTGCAACGACATACTGGAACCTTGGTTTTAAGTTTGGTTCCTCTTTCCCTGTGGGGATATCAACAATACGCTCCCCTTGGGTGGGTTGGTGTCTCATTGTCCCATCACACATCACCATCTCCTCCTCCCCTCCTCAGTTGACTACCATTTGTAACCCTGGATTTGGTCTGACCCCTGCCACTCTACCTGGGTCTCACCCCAGAAATTTTGGTATACAGTAGTTTTCCCCCCTATGCCGCTTTTATGCCACCTTTGCATTTATTTTTAAGCTTACCTCAGCGGACTCATGCCATACTTTTTCTTTTGCACTTGGATTACCTCACTTAGCAAAATTTCCTCCAATTATTCCCATGCAGTGATATGCTTCATGCATTCATCACTACTTTTCAGCGATGCATAGTACTCCATTGTGTGTATGTACCACAGCTTTTTAACCCATTTGTCAGTTGATGGAAATTTGGGTTGTTTCCAACTCCATGTAATTGTGAACTGTGCTGCGATGAAAATCGGAGCATGGAAGTCTGGCTGTGGTTTGTTTCTTATCTCTTCTGGGTATATGCCCAGTGGGGGGGGGGGGTTGCTGGGTCATACGGGTAGCTCAATTTCCATCAGTTTTAGATATCGCCAAATTGACTCCCATAGTGGCTGTTCATACCTACAGGTCCACCAGCAGGGGAGAAGAGTTCCTATTTCCCCACAGCCCCTCCAACACTTGCTGCTTTCTGATTTTTTGAATTGGTCTTTCTTTGAGGGTGTTGGGTGGTATCTCGTTGTTTTGATCTGCATTTCTCTAATAGCTAATCATTGGGAACATTTTCTCATGGGTTTATTGGTAATTTGGATTTCTGCCTCTGTGAAACTTCTGTTCAGGTCTCTTGCCCATCTCCTCAGTGGGCAGTTCTTTTTGTTCTTTTTGGAAGCTATCAAGGTATTGTAAATTTTAGTAATGAGGCCTTTATCTGATTTGTCATTGCTAAATTTGTTTTTCCCAGGACGTGGGCTCTCTTGTTACTCTCTTGGTGAATTCTTTCAATGTACACAGGTGTTTTATCTTCAGTCAATATCCCACTTGTTAATTCGTGCCTCCTCTGTGTTTGTGTCCTTCCCTATTTCTGATAGCCTATGTAATCCCTATGTTAAAGTTTTCAGGTTGGTTCCAATTCCCTCATTGATGATCCTAAGAGTTTGGGGTTTAACTCGAGGTCTGTGATCCACCTTGAATTTATTCTTGGGCATGGAGTGAGATAAGGGTCTTGCTTCACTTTTCTACAGGTAGATATCCATTTTTTCCAGCACCACTTGTTGAAGAAGGCATCTGTTGCCCATTTGATATTTTGGGGACCCTTATCAAAGATCAAGTGTCTGTATGCTGATGTTTTATTTCTGGGTTTTCATTTATTTTCCATTGGTCTGAGTGTCTATCATTATACCAGTATTATGCTATTTTGACCACGGTAGGTGGCTATAAATATGTGTTAATGTCAGGTAAAGCTAGCTCTCCCACGCTGTCCTTCTTCTTGAGTAGTTCTCTGCTAATTCTGGGCTTCTTCCCTCTCCACATGAAGTTGGTAATCAGTTTTTCCATTTCTTTGAAGAAAGATGAGGGTAATTGTATGAGAATTGCATTAAACTTATATAGTGCCATGGGTTTGCGTGGTGCAATTTTCGGAACATGCTGCTCCACTCTCTCCTCTTCTTCATAGTTTCCATCGACAGGTCTGAGTATATTCTTATCTGTTTGCCTTTATATGTGATTGCCAGTTTTTCGCTAGCTGCTTTCATAATTTTCTCCTTTTCCTCATAATTGGGTAGTTTAACAACTATATGTTTTGGTGTTATCTTCTTGGGGTTCAGTCTAGCTGACATTATTTTAGCCTTCTGGATGGCTGTCTGGTTTTCATTCATTAAGCTAGGGACATTTTCCTCAAAGCATTCCATCACTATTTTGGATGTTGATTTTCTAGCTGCACCTTCCTCTTGTAGACAGATAATTCTAATGTTATTCCTTTTCATAGCATCAGATTTGGCTCTAAGATTTTCATCTGCTTCTCTGATAGACTTTTTTTCATGTTTATTAATTTCCACTTGCGAGTCTTCTAAATCACTTGTGCGGATCTCTGCTTCCTCCATTCTCTGGACAAAATCTGAAAGCTTACCATTAGTTTTTCTTAGTTCGTCCCTTAGTTCTTGTATTTCCCTTTGGTGCATGGCCTTTATCTCCTTTATCGATTCTTCCTTCTTCTGTCACGTTTCACTTATATCCTGTATATGTCTTAGCAACGTTCTTTAGATTTCTTTCTGTGATTGATCAACATCTGCATTTTCTACGATTGCAGTTAAGTCCAGCTGGTCATCTTGCATTGGATTTGGTTTCTCTTTTCTTGTTGATGCTGTGAAAGCAGCTGGCTGTGTTTTGTTTGTTTTATTGGAACTAGGTGACATTTTCCCTGGTGTCTCAGAGCCCTGGGCTCTCTCCTTGCGAAGCTGGTGTTGGATTTTCTGTAAACTGCCTTTAGTCCACTGCTTTGACGTGTTGTGTTTCCCCTTTGTCCTACTGTGGTTTCCCTCCTGCCTTCTCCTATGTTTTGTGCTACAGCTTCCCTCAGGTCTCCTCAGGAACAGTTTGCAGTTGAGCACATTGTGGGGCTGATGGAAAATGTTGATGGAGTTCAGGGGGGTGGGTTTAGGGGATGGGTTGGAGACTGGGTGATCTGATCCTGGCTAGGAGCACTTCCCACAGATAGGTGGGTGGAGGGAGGCCTGCCACTGGTGTGTAGATTCACCACTTGCTCAGAGCACAGAGGTGAGGGTGGGATTCAGCTGGGAGATGGGAATGTGTCTTAGGCTACCTCTGAATGCTGGGTCCGTACTCCACCACTGCAGTGGGATCTGCCACACCTGTGTCCCGTCTGCCGGGTCCTAATCCTAATGGTTGTGTGAGACTCTCTGAGTGTATGTGGTGTTGGGGGGGCGGGAGTCTGGCCAGGAGATGGCTGGCTGGCACTATGCACAAAGACGCTTGGGTGGGGCAAGAAACCACTGGCTGCCTTATAGAACCTGGGCAAGGACCTCATGGTGGGGGAGGGGTTGGCTGACTGCTCCACACAGGACAAGAATCTCTTGGCGGTGGGGGTGGAGGAGGGATGGAAGGTGTATGTACATGCGTGGGTCTGTGGAGTGTCCCCACGGGACCCCAGGCACCCTTGGGTGGGGAGGACTGGCTGGCGATTTGCGCGGGCACCAATGGAGTACAGACGTCTCTGCCCTCAGCTAACTGGCATTCTTCTCCTTCTCCTGACATTATCTGGTCTTGATGTTTTGGCCCATAGGCTTGATACCATCCTTCCTTGCTCTAAACCCCCAAACAGGGAAGTAAAGGGCTACACGCAATTGACTAGTGAGAATGTTAACTAATAGGAGAAAAATGCCTCCTCTATTTCTTTTCTGTCCATTTCTCTAAGACCACTTCTCCATCATTTTGTCATATTATGGTGACATTTGTGTTCCCATGATGCTAGAAATTATGTCATTGGCCTTTCAAATGCCAGCAGGGTCACCCCAAAAGAACAGGTTTCAGCAGAGCTTCTAGAATATTGGTCTTCAACCTTCCTAGTGCCACAACCCTTTAATAAAGTTCCTCATGTTTTTGGTGACCCCAACCATAAAATTAGTTTTGTTGCTATTTCCTAACTGTAATTTTGCTATTGTTATGAATTGAGAGACACCTGTGAAGGGGTCGTTTGATCCCCAAAGGGAGTTGTGACCCACAGGTTGAGAATTGCAGTTCTAGACTGAAAACAGTGTATAAGAAACGGGCTGTCCATTGGAGAAAGTAGCTGCTGAAAACCTTATGTATGCCATTAAAATATTATCAGATACTGAAGACCTAGTATATAGAAACAGAACACTGTCAGAAACAGTGCCAGAGGCTAGGCCCCTCAGATCAGAAGGTAATCCAAAGATGAGTGGGGAAGAGTTACCTTCTCCAAGAAGGCCTGGACATGGTACCATGAATGGAGTAAAGCCTATAAAAGTAAAGCCTTCAGGATCATTTGCTGGTGGGGCACAACTAAAACTGAAAAGAAATTCTACTGCAAGAATCTACTCGTAATCAGAACTTGGAATGTATGAAGCATGAATCTAGGAAAATTAGATGTCACCAAAAATGAAATGAAATTCTTAAAGATCAAGATCATAGGTGTTAGTGAGCTGAAATGAACTAGCACTAGGCATTTTGAATTGTTCAATACTATGCCAAGAAAGACAGTCAACAGGAATGGGGTGGCATTCCTCATCAAAAGGGACATTTGAAGGTCTATCTTGCATACAATGCTATCTGTGATAGGATTAAATGCATCTGTCATCAAGGAGATCCAATCAACTGCTATAGTCAAAGTTATGCATCAACCATCAAAGCTTGTGGCAAGGAAACTAAAGAATTCTGTTTTAACATATTCAATTGGAAGTTGGTTGTATGTGAAATCAATAATCATTAATAATCATTGGTGATTGGAATGAAAAACTTGGAAACAGAGTGACAGACATTAGAAAATGTGGTCTTGGTGATAAAAACAAAACTGGAGATTCCATGATAGAATTTTGTAAGACTATCAACTTGTTCATAGCAAATGTCCTCTTGAAGCAACACAAATGGTAACTACACACATGGACTTCTCCAGATAGAATACACAGAAGTCAAATCGATTACATCTGTGGGAAGAAACAATGGAGAAATTCAATATCAAGAGATAAAACCAGGCCATGGTCTAACTGTGAAACAGATCATCAAATGCTCATATGTAAATTCAGGTTGAAGTGGAGGAAAGGGAAAAAAAATCGACATGAGCTAAACTACAACCCTGAGTCTCTCCCACCTAAATATTGAGACCAAATCAAGAAAGGATTTGATGCACTGAACACTAATGACAGAAGACTTGATGAGTTGTGGGAGGACATCAAGAGTGTCATTCAGGAAGAAAGCAAAAAGTCATTATAAAGACAGGGAAAAGAGAAAAGTTCAAAGTGAATGTTAGAAGAGACTGTGAAACTTTCTCTTCGTCATAGAGTTGCTAAGGCCTGGGGAAGAAATGATGAAATCAAATAATTGGACAGACAAGTTCAGGGAGCAGTTCAAGAAGACAAAATAAGATATGGTAATGAGATGGGCACAGTCCTAGAAGTAGAAAAATAAAAGGGAGGAACACATTCACATGTCTTCAACGGAAAGAACCAATACAAATTTACGTATTGAGTTGCAATATTGAAAGGTTCTATGGGCACAATATTGAATGATACAGGGAACAACAAAAGAAAATGGAAAAAAATATAAAGATTCTCTGGACCAAAAGGAGAAGTCAACATCGCACAATTTCAGTAGGAAGCACACGAGCTAGAGCCAAGCGTATTGAAGGAAGAAGTTCAAGCTGCACTGAAAGTATTAGTCAAAAGCAAGGCTGCAGGAATCGATGGCGTACCAATTGAAATGTTTCAATTACTTAACGAAGCACTGGAAACACTCATCTATGCTGGGAAATTTGGAAAACAGCTCCGTGGTGCACTGACTGGAAGAGATCCATTTTGTACCCATTTCAAAGAAATGTGAACCAACAAAAGGCAAAAATTATAGCTTATCAATCAGGATGTAGCAAACGAGACCTCTGTGTGAGCATGATCTTCTCCAAGGATCCTGAGAATTCCTGTATTTTCCTGCTTGGAGATTAAAGACACACACATTCTCTTGGTCCACTCCTTTCAAGACATTTCTGAGGCGAAGCCACAGGAAGCTACCCTGAGGCAGTCAGAATTTCTGAGCTGAAGGAACCATGTGGAGACCCCAGCTGGTGCTGAGATGCTTACAAACCCTTTGGATCCACAAGACTTTTAAACCACTGACCTGTGATTTTCCTGTATTCATCGTCATTGCATGGGTTTCATGAGTCTGAAGAGGACTTCATAGGTTGGTATCAGACATATGAGCTAATATTGAATTTATGGACTTAATCTGGACTGGGTTGGAATGTTTTCTTAGTTTCCAATTGCTCTTGTATATAAAGCTCTTTCTCAAACACATATGACTGCCTATTAATTAGTTTCTCTAGTCCACCCAGACTAGCACAACATTCAAATATAATTTTGCTAAAGATCATCTAACAACAGTTGCAGCAGTACTTTGACAGGTAGTTGGCTATCAAAGGTTCAGACTGGATTCAACAGAGGACATGGAACAAGGGATATCAATGTTGATGTCAGATTGACTTTGGTTGAAAGCAGAGAACATCAGAAAAATCAGAAAGTTTCAATAAAGTTGTACTTTAGTGAATATGCCAAGGCATTCAACTGTGTGGATTATTACAAACTATGAAGAGAATTGAGAAGAGGAATTCCAGAACACTTCATTGTGATCAGCCTACAACTCTATGTCTGACTCCAGTTCTCATAGTTAAACATTCAATGACTTCATTCAACCTCAGTTTCTCTATTTTTAAAATGTGATGTGGGAAAATGTTTTGTTTTCTAGCTTTCTTTCTATTGCTGACTTCATAGAGGCTGAGGAAAGCAACTGGAAACAGATGCATACACGGATAATAAATGTAAATAGACTTTGTGGCATCTAAGTTGCATCCAAATCAATTCTAGGACCAACGATGAAGAACTCTGATCCCAGGAGCTATTATAACCCCTTGAAATTCTTACATCTTCTCTATCTTTCTCTGTCTCTCTAGATATATAATGGACTTCCTCTCTCTCTCCATATATATAATCTATAAAGTCCTCTTTATAGAATATATATATATATATGAAACCATAAACTGAGAGGAAGTGAAAATGCATAAGTGAAAAACATGTAATGGTTATAAGCAATAATATACGAGCAGTGCAATTCATACCTGGAGAAGGAAGTTTAGATACTAGATTGTAGTTCTTGAGATATCAGGAGAATGAGGAATTTGATATGCAGGAATGAATAAAATACCTAAGGGCTGATGATGATGCTCATCAGCTCACAGTAACTTTTCCTTGTTTAATTGTGGTGTGGGAGAACATTTGCCAAGCAAATTAGATTCTGTTCACCACTGTCCACACACTTGGTTTCCTGTTGGGGTTGCCCAACTCTTAATCTCACGGCACGTGTTGCCCATGTCTGCTCTGGTTTCCCCATTTCCATTTGATCTTCTCTCCTGCCTTCTGAGTTGTGTTGTTGGCAAATTCCTCCTTTTGATGGCCTCTGTCTGCCGATCTACAGGAGTACAATCCTGCCTGGAGGTGATTTAATTTTTAGGCTAATTGTTAATTCCTGGGGTGGATTTCATTCCAGGCTTGAAGAGTGTCTGAGAACCACAGTGTCAGAATTCCAGACGTCTCTATCAGCCCAGTTTGTCTAGTGTCTTTTAGGTGTTTGAATCTTGTCTTCCTTTTTTCCTTTCTTTTTTGTTTGTGTAATTGGGGCTCTTTCTACTCTTTATCACCATCCTCTGTGTCAAACATACATCCACTGTGTCAAATAAATTTGTACATTTGTTACCATCGTCATTCTCAAAACATTTGCTTTCTACTTGAGCCCTTGGTATCAGCTCCTCATTTTTCCCCTGCCTCCTATCTCGTGAAGCCTTGATAATTTATAAATTATTATTATTTTGTCATATTTTACATTGTCTGATGTCTCCCCTCAACCACTTTTCTGTTGTCCATCTCTCATGTAGATCCTTGTAATTGGTTCCACCTTTCTACCCCAACTTCCCTCCACCACTGGTCCTGAAGGGATCACCTGTCCTGGATTTCCTGTGTGTCCAGTTCCTATCTGTACCAGTGTACATCCTTTGGTCTAGCCTGATTTGTAAGGTAGAATTGGGATCATGATAGTGGGGGAGGAGGAAGCATTTAGGAACTAGAGGAAAGTTGGATTGTCTTCCTTTATGAAATTCCTTCCTGCTCAGAATGTCTTCGGTGCTATGAGTTATTTCTCACGTAATTCAAAAGTTCCACATAAAAAATAATAAATAAAAGCAAAATGATTTTTCAAATTAATACAGAGGACTTTATTAATTTGAAATACATATTTTGAAGACAATTTTAAATAACATTTTCTTACATTTAACATGCACACCATTAAAATCTTCAGTTGAAATTATTTCACAATTAATTTTGTTTCCATCAGAAAAGCACTCTCCTAATTTTCTATTGAAACAGATTATCCTTGAGGTCTAGCCTGAAGCCATTTGAAGCAATTTCAATAGGCTTGTCTGAATATAGCTAAGAAGAATTAAAACATAAATCAACATTTTGAATTGGAATGTCAAATTAACTTTTAGAAAAGCATATTGGAAAACAAAGTTTGGTTTTTCAGAATCAAGGTTTACTCCAAGGAACAGATAAAGCGAAGATAAAAAGAAAGACAGAATATTATTTGGGTACATCAAACAAAAATTGCATTTCAAAAGTCACTGAAAATTAACTGAAAAAGAAAGAATACATGATGAGGCTCAATCAATACAGGGAAAAGCACAGCATGAAAATAAGTTGGAAAGTATCACAAACCAAAATGTTCATTTTAACCTTCATTAACATTATGTACTTTCACTGTCCAAAGCGACAATCTCATGGGCTAAATTAGGATTTGAATTAGTAACAGATATGTGACACACTGTACCATGTTCCATTATTATATTTTGTTTTTTTTCCCCTTAGTTCTCAGGTGGTTCCAAGATCACGTATGTCACTCATTTTTATCATCATCCTTTTCCACCAAAATATTACAACTTCCTCAGAATTGGTCTCCCTCTTGCCAGGGAAGACCGGACTGCCTGGTGTCAATTCCAACTTATAATGATGCCAGAGGACACAGCAGAACTATCGGTTTGGGTTTCCAAGAAGTGACATTTTTAGGGGAGAAAATGATTTATCTTTCTCCCATGGACCAGTACTCAGAGTGCTTGATGCGAATTGTGCTTAAATCACAAGTCAGTCAAAATCACATTTTTTTCTCTCCCTTAGTTTTTTGCTGATGCTGTTACCTCCTGACGGGACTACTCTGTCCTAAAACAATTTTACAGTGACTTGAAAAGAGGCACTTTTATCCTAGTTTTAGTTGAAAGGGTAATTTGATCCTAGATTTTTCTTTGTCTAAGTGAAAGTGTAAAGATCTTGGTGTTAAGACACCCGCTTTGTTTACTGGTAAACAAAGAATTCAAGATCATTTATTTTAGTATCAAAAGTGAAAAATGGAGAACTTCCTTAAAAAAAAACAACTCTCTGAGTCTACTTAAAGATGTGATCTGTTTGAATAGTGAGTCATAATTTCGCTAACATTTACCATTGCTTATCACTGGGAATAATCATCTTTGTCTTGCGGCATTAACTCTTGGCCATGCCTTGTTCAGCAATCATGGGAGGAAAACACTTAAGCTACTGTCTAGAGGAGCCTGCACATTGCTTTTGTAAACGCTAAAATGCATACATTATTCAGTCCAAAAGTATTTTATTGGCCAGGGTGCTAAACTCTGAAGAAGTATCCCTAGGCAGCAAACAAAACCAAAAAACCAAACTCATTGCAACTGAGTGGATGCGGACTCATAGTGAGCCTGTACAACTAGCCAAGTGGGTTTTTGAGCCTGCACCTCTTCAGGGGGAAATGACCTGTCTTTCTAGTGGTCTGGGACTGCTAACATGGCACTTAGCAGCCCAAAATATAACCTCTATACCATTAGGACTCATTATGTATTGCCGCCCT
>PVJH01011083.1:23465-70439 GCA_004026705.1 Nesogale talazaci | reverse complement strand
GGCATGGGGGTGTGGTCACCCTTGTCCTCAAAGACGGGTGTGCTGTCACCTTGACAACCGAGAGAGTCCCCAGAAAAAATAAATCCTGAACATAGCCCCATTTCCTCAAACAGTCATCTTTGGCATCTACAGAGGCGCAAACCAGACCCTGACTCTTTCGAAGCGAAAGTGGAGCTTGAGATCTCTGGAAATGTTTGGAGAATGTTTATTCTTTCATCTAGGTGAGAGTTTCAGAAAATGTGCAGGAAATGGGATTTTTAAAATTATACTTTTAACGAGTTTCTTGAGCCCCCCCCCCCCCCGTATTTGTCCATCATGGTTCAGCTCGTCGTGTCCCCAAACCAGAGTAGACCTGCCCCTAGTTTCTTTACCGGAAGGAATCGCCAGGGCTTTCTCCCGCGGAGGCACTGAGCAGGCTCAAACCACCGACCTTTCTGTTAGCTGCGCTGAGATGAACCACCGCACCACCAAAACCAAGCCATACCCACTGCCGCAGAGAGGCCTCCCCTGCAGCCGATTCCGACCCCGGAGGACAGATGAGGAAACAGATCATCTCATAGTCCCTGACATTGTAAATCTTTATGGGAATCGCCAGCCTCATCTTTGGTGCTTAGAGGAGCTGGTGGGACTGAACTGCTGTCCTCCCAGGGCGCAGCCCAGTGTGCAACCCACGACACCAACAGAACAGACCCCAACTCGCTGCCATCGAGTTGATGAGGACTCACAGTGACCTCGTGGGACAGGGAACACCTGCCCCTGGGGGTTTCCGAAACTAACTATAGGAATAGAAAGCCTCCTCTTTCTGCTGCGAATCAACTGGTAGTTTTAAACAGCTGACTTTGTGGTTGGCAACCCAGCAGTGCCCACCACCAGGGCTCCTTTAGCAATAAATAACAAACACATCGTCATTCAGTCGATGCTCACTGATTTCAGCCCAGTGATTACCACAGAATTCTGACATCTGAAGCAGACGTCCAGGGTTTTTTTCCAACCACCAGCCTGCCAGTTAGCCACCCAGTGCTTTTAATCACGACACTAGCAAGGATCCTAAAGTAATAGATAAAGAAGGCTGTAGACTGGAGGAGGATAGGTTCCCGACTATAATTTCACAACTAGATGAGGCCCTCTAACCCCAGGCCCCCTGTTCCAGTTCTGGATACACACCCTTTCCTGTCCTCCCCAGTTCTTTTCTAAACACACAGCTGTCTGTATCCTATTGATCACATATGAAATCTCAGCTCTCTCCAATCAGTTCTTGAGCAACAGACGGGCATTTACCTTCAAACCACACCAGGAAACAGAGGCCTGCACACATCAAACCACTCACATGCGTGGGACACAGAAAAATAAATCTGAGAAGTGACCGTTGCAGGGCAGATTGTAGGCACCCGGCATATGTTTATGCACCGGTACAATTTGACCCACTAACCTGACAGGAAGAGGAGGAGTCAGCATGGCATCCACGCAGAATTGTTAGGTTCCTGGCTGGGTTATCCTTCAGCTCCTTGCTTTCCATGCAGAAGGAATTCATGCCACAAATGAACATTTATAGAGGTCTAAATACAGGTATGTAAATATATTTATATGTAACAATAGGGAAATATGTACATCAATTTATGCTAAGTACTAAGGTAGCAGACGGACATTGAAAGGAGGGCAGTCAGTGTCACAAATCACCATGTGGACTGTTCCACAAATCAACATATGTGAAAAACCTCACTGGAACCACAATAAGAAGTCTCTATAATAAGGGGAGGTGGCTGCTGGCTTTGGTGCGATAGCCATGGCAGCCCGGACTGGTCAAAGAGCCCTGCACAGGGCCGTCTTGGGATGTCCTCCAACGCCGGCGGCAGCAGGTGGACCTTGGTTCCAGCGCGGCGTCCTGCACGAACCATCAGATATTTAGCTTCCTGCGGTAGATTGAGGAGCAGAACTCGCCCACTACAGACTCCAGCTGTGCCCAAGGAGATCCATGCAAGAATTTTCATCAGAAAAGAAAAGAATATTCCGAGAGGAGAATAATAGGATATTCTATGCAGGAAATGTATGACGTAGTATCAAGAGTTGAGCATTACAAGCAATTTGTTCCTTGGTGCAAAAAAATCCGTGATCCTATCAAAGAGATCTGGATGTTGTACTGCACAGTTAGAAATTGAGTTTCCCGGGGGCTGAGCCCCAGTGGCGTAGTGGTTGTGCGCGGGACAGCAGCCCACTGGGATGAAGGTTCGATTCCAGCTCCATGAAACAAAGGCTGGGCCTCCTACTCCCATCACCTGAGGGCAGTGATTCCCGCCCCCCCCCCAAAAAAAAAAAGAAAAGAAATTGAGTCTCCACCTGTGCTGGAGCGATAGACATCGGTAGTCACCTTGGTGAAACCACATTTGGTGAAGGCAACCTGTACAGAAGGGAAACCTTTTAATCATTGAGAGACTATTTGGAATTTTAGCCCAGGTCTTCCTGGCTACCCAAGAACTGGTACCTTGGATTTCTCAATTTCACTTGAATTCCACTCACTTCTGCACTCTCAGTTTGCCATGCTCTTTTTCCATGAAGTTGTCAAGCAGATGGTAGCTGCGTTTGAAACGAGAGCCTGTAATCTCTATGGTCCAGAAACCAGCATACCTCGAGAACTAATGCTTCATGAAGTTCGTCATGCATTAAAGGAACAAAGAACTAGTGCTACCTATTTAGAACTTGTTCACTTTTGGAAGTGCTTTCATCATTTGCTTTCAGAAGTCAGAAAGCATTTGCTAAATCCAACTTTGATGATAAACCTGCACTATTGAAATTTTGCACACAGATTATAGGATGTGCACAGAATGATTTCTTCAAGTATAATTCAAAGTAGTATGTACATTCACATGCTCTCGAATTACAATACATAGGATGTCATCACTCTTCTGAGCAAAGAACTGTAAATTTAAGCCTTTTAATTATCACCTACCTGAAATAGGTTAGGTGAAATCACTCTTGTCAAATGGCTTACATTAACCATAACATGCTTAAGTTATTAAATTCAGAATACTTGTAACTTACTATAGAACCTGCATTATGTCCTTAGGACATTTGAGTAATCAACAGATATTTAAAATTTCAACTTAAAAAGTTAATGAAGATTACTGAATACTTGGGGTATTTTTAAGTTGGTCTTTGGGGTGCAGAAACCACAGTGTAAGTGAGGTTAATGCCCAGAGCATTTTTCTTGGTAAGGGCCCAGAGTTTTAAGCTAGTAGTTTGCAGCCCTCTCAAATCCCTTGGCTGTTCTATCCCCAATGCTGTGTCAGATTTTGTCAATAATACGGAACGATAGTTGATCTCTAGTACTCTATTACTAATTCACTATTTATTGTGTATAATCACTTTCAATGATGAATGTTTTTAAGACAAATCCGTGTAAGGACTGACAATAACTTAATAAAACTAATTTGTTTCTTAAAAAAAGAAGTCTCTATATGTACGTATATACACTTACATATATACATACATACATATATATATACACCTAACAAATGTACCAGCCTTTCTTATGCCAGAAAACAAGGGAATAGGACCTTAAGTTACAAAGCTGGGTGCCGCCCACACGCCCACATTCACTTCACCCTTGGAGACAACAGCCCTGAGTCACCCTTCAGGCCTGGAATGGGGCTCAGCTTTGTGATTAAACTTTCAGCCACACAATACAGAGGGTCTCTAAAATAAATGATGGAATAGGGATGAACACGCTCCTTAGAGCAGTGAACCATTTGAGAACAAAGAGACAGCATTTATCCAAAGGACGCAGTCCAGAAGGGTTTGGAAAGGAGGACCGGACTCAGGAAATAAAGGAAGAAAATGGTGTAAGTGGCCTCACATTGAGGGGACTGCAATCAATGAGCTGAAACAAAATACGTGTGAATTGTTGAATGGAAAACTGATCTGCTCGGTAAACCTCCACTCAATCTGTAATAAAAAGTAAAAAAAAAAAAAAGATCTGACAGCCTCATAGAATAGAAAGCTTTTACCCAGGCACAAGGGAACAACAAGAGATCTAAAATCAAGGGTGAGGAGGGCATAGAATGCCTGGTGGGGTTTGATCAAGTGCAGTGTAGCCGTGGGGAAGTACAGAGAGTCTGATGAAGTTCAAAGATGACAGTAGGACAGAAGGAAATAACTAGGAGGCAAAAGACATTTATAGAGGTAGAAACACAGGCATGTACATGTGTAAGTAAATAATGATAAGGATATAGGTCTATGTGCATATGTAGCTTGCGTATTAAAGTAGCAGATATATCGGGCCTCTACTCAAGTCCCCCCTCAACGCAAGAACATTTTGTTCTAAAAACCTAACATCCTGTGATGCTCACCTTCCTGACAGGATGACTGAAGACAAAATGGGTGCATAAGCAAATGTGGTGAAAAAAGCTGATGGTGCCTGTCTATCCAAAGATAAAGCCCCTGAGACCTTAAAGGCTTGAAGTTAAACAAGCAGCCATCTAGCAGGGAAGCAACAAATCCCACATGGAAGGAGCACACCAGCCTGTGTGATCACGAGGTATAGGCAGGATCAGACATCAGAAGACCTGAAACAGCCATTTCGAGGCAAACAGGTGGGGTTAGAATGCAGACCCAAACCCATCTGTAGATAATTGGACATCCCCTTACAGAAGGGTCACAAGGAAGGGATAAGCCAGTCAGTGTGCAGTACAGAATGGACGAAACACACAACATTCCTCTTGTTCTTTTTTTTTTTGGGGGGAGGCATCACTGCTCTCCGGTGGTGGGAGTAGGAGGCCCAGCCCCACTGCTGGAATTGAACCTCCGTCCCAGTGGGCCGCAGTCCCGCGCACAACCACGACGTCACCGGGGCTCAGCCCCATTCCTCTTGTTGTTTAATGCTTCTCTCCTGGCTAGTATTACCCCACTATCATTATCTATGTTACAAATCTGGCTAGATGAGAGAACGTACAAGGGTACAGAGAAGCGCTCTAGCACAAAAGAGTGATGGACAGATAACCCCTCAGGACCAATATGAAAGTAGTGATCGAAACCATGAGGGTAGGGGGGAGGAGGGAGGAATAGGACAAGAAAGGGGGAACCCATTACAATGACCGACATACAACACCCCCCACACACCATCCAGGGCCAAACAACAAAAACAAGGGGGAAGGGAGACAGCTGATAATGTAAACTATAAAAATAAAAATAATTTATAAATTATTGAGAGTTCATGAGGGTGGGAGAGGGAGGGAAAAAGAGGAGCTGATACCAAGAACTTAAGTAGAGAGAAAATGTTTTGGAAATGATGACGGCAGGCTGAGCCCCGGTGGCGTAGTGGTTGTGCGCGGGACTGCGGCCCACTGGGTTGGAGGTTCAATTCCAGCTCCCAGGAGCAAAGGCTGGGCCTCCTACTCCCACCACCTGAGGGCAGTGATGCCTAAAAAAAATAAAAAGAAATGATGACGGCAACATATGTACAGATATGCTTGATACAATGGATGCATGGATTGTATAAGATGGCCCCGTAAAATGATTTATTAATTTTTTTAAAGGAAAGCTATTCCAAGAAAGGGAAGCTGGCTCTTGAAGATGTATGTAAAAACCAAACAAGGTCTAGGAAAGTGTATAAACTCTTATTTTGAAAGCACACATTCTATATCGTGATCTCGAACCGTGCATAAAAGGTGCTGTCATTTTACACATGACATGTGCTTCTGTGCAGCAGAAAGAAACACTGCCTGGCCCTGTTTGAGCCCAGGATTAAAGCCACTGCATCAGCCCCCTCGTTGAAGAGCTTCCTCTTTCCGCCCATGGTGGAAGCCCAGTGGTGTCGTGGAAACTCACAGGGGTCATTCTACCCTGTCCTCTCAGGTCAGTGAAAGTTGGTAGCATCCACTGGTTGGCAGTGAGTGAGTTTGGTTGGGAAGCACGTTCTAGCAGGTCCTCAGCATAGGGACTCCGGAAGCACAGGTCCAAAGGAAGGAAGCACTCTGCCCGACACTCTTTCTCGGTCACGGCAGGTTCCTCACAGGACCATGCGTATTCTTTTGAATAGAGTAACATTTGATGCAGGAGCCTTGGTGGCATAAGTGTTAAGCACTCTGCTGCCAACCAGAAGGTGGGCAGTTCAAGCCCACCAGTGAGTGGCTCTGTGGGAGCAGAGATGTGGCCATCTGCTCCAGGATCGGTGACAGCCAGGGGCAGTCACTGTTCCCCTCACTTGTGCTGGACTAATACCTCACAAATTCAAAATAAAAACACACTGATTCTTTTTTTAAAAAAATAATAATAATCAACACATCCATTGCCTGTTGCCTTAAGGCACACATTTTTAAAATGATAATGAGGATTAATATTTTGGGGGTTTTCAAATCACTTTATTGGGGGCTCATACAACTCTTATCGCAATCCATACAGATGTCCTTTGTATGTCAAGCACATCTGTATAGCTGTTGCCCTCATCGTTCTCAAAACATTTGCTTTCTATTGAAGCCTTGGCATCGGCTCCTCATTTTTTCCCCTCTTCCGCACTCCCCCTCCCTCATGAACCCTTGATAATTAAAAAAAAAATTTGGGGGGGGGGGCATCACTGCTCTCCGGTGGTGGGAGTAGGAGGCCCAGCCCCACTGCTGGAATTGAACCTCCGTCCCAGTGATGAACCCTTGATAATTTATAAATTATTGTTACTTTGTCATGTCTTACACTGTCTGATGTCTCCCTTCACTTACTCCTTCATTGTCTGTACTCCAAGGAGGTTATATGTATATCCTTATAATCGGTTCCCCCTTTCTGCCCCACCTTCCTCCACTCTCCTGGTATCACCACTCTGACCACTGGTCCTGAGGGATTCATCTGTCCTGGATCCCCTGCATTTTCAGTTATCTGTAGTAGTGTACATCCTCTGGTCTAGCCGGATTTGTAAGGTAGAGTTGGGATCATGATAGTGGGGAAGGAGGAAGCACTGAAGAACTGGAGGAAAGTTTTATGTTTCATTGTTGCTACACTGCACCCTGACTGGCTCGTCTCCTCCCTGCGACCCTTCTGTAAGGGGATGTCGCTTCTCCTACAGATGGGCCTTGGGTCCCCAACCTGTGCTCCCTCTCATTCACAGTAATATAATTTTTAGTTCTTTGATGCCTGCACCTGATCCTGTCAACACCTGGTGCTCACACAGGCTGGTGAAGGCACACTTTTTTGAAGTGATAAATAACAGGTGGTGCAGGACCAAAAAGACTCCTAAGGCCAGTCATGTGGTTTTGCAGTTCTGCAAGTCTCTCCTCGTCCTGCCCCAAGGAAGACAGCAGGGTTCTGGGGCCCGGCTTCCCACTCTGGTCTGTCGTGCAGTCACATGCAGCGCCAACAGCTCCAGCAAACTCCCGGGATGTTAGCGAAGCGACACAGGACACACAGTTATTTCACTACGAGGACCTGAGGTGGCACTTTCACTCATTCATTCATTCATTCATTCCTGCATGCATTCATTCCTTTCCTGTGCAAATTAGCCAAGGGCTGGATGAATAGACCTTTTTAAAAGTGTTTATATAGGGCTGAGCCCCGATGGCGCAGTGGTTGAGTGTGGGACTGTGGCCCACTGGCTTGGCATTTCAAATCCAGCAGCAGCAAGGCTGGGCTTCCCACGCCTACCAGAGGGCAGTGATGCCTAATTAAAAAAAAAATTGTTTATATAAAAAAGATATTTTTAAAATGTTAATATATTGTATTTGTAAAATATATATATTGTATTTGTGAATAAACATTGTTAAGCCTCCAAAGAAACACACACACGTGTGTGTGTGTGTGTGTGTGTGTGTGTGTGAAAGGGGGTGGGGGAATGACACTTGGGAATAACACAGGAGCTATATTTAAGCAACCCAGAGGGGTTCTTAGGGAGGTGCATGCTACGAAATCTGCCCCGCTGAGAACTCCAAACTCCCCGCCATCGAGGCCATGTCTCTGGCACTGATCACATGAGTAGAAAACCCCCTCTTTCTGCCAAGGAGCGACTGGTGGTTTTGAACTGCCGACCACGCGGACATTGCTAACCCGGGGTAACGGGATCCCCAAGGCCGTGAACAGGAACGACCCCATCCTACCTGCCGAGCCAAAGAGAGCAGACGGAAAGAAAAGGCCAACTCTCCCGTGATCGAGTTGGCTCGGAGGCGGAGCGATGTCTTGAGGAGATCCCGCAAACGGCGGACCTTTCCGTTGGCGCGAAACCACTTCCGACCCGTTTCTACCGAAGCCCTCAGTCTCTCAGTCGACTCTGGCCCATCATGAGACCGAGTAGAACTGCTCCTTATCGGACCTGAGAGGCTGGACCTTCCCGGGCGCAGATGGGGCGCTTTCTTTCTTACCTGTCTGCGTTGTGGTCAGTGCTCATGGGTCCGTTCCAACTCACAGCCAGCGTGCGTGCGCCACAGAACGCACACCGCCCCGCCCGGTGGCCACGTCTGGGCCATTGCAGAGGCCACCCACGCTGTCCCTCCCTCTGACCGACGGCGTGTCTCTTTCGCACGAGCCTTCTCCTTTACCACGCATGTCCTTTTTCAGGGACTGGTCCCTTGGAAGTCCACGGGACCACGCCTCTCCTTTCCGTCCCTCTAAATAAAATCCAAACTACCCTGAATTTGGATGGGACCCCCTGAGGCCCCACAAGGCAAAAAATCAAATGTCTAGGCAGGACCCATCTGAGCAGTCTACCAAACTGACACATCGGCTGAACTCCCTGGGGAGTTCTGATTGACTTCACTGGGGCGGGAGGGGGGGTGGGCGGGGAATGACTAGGTCATTGGGATTTTTTCTGCCCTGACAGAAGAGATGAGAGCCCATAAACGTTCTTTGGTGACACACAGGGCCCCTCCGACCTTCGTGACACCTGTCTGAGCACACAGGAGAAGTGGGGTCCAGATTCAGAGGCGCCGGGTGGGGATCCTGTGCCCCCCCCCCATACTTTATGAGTGGGGCCACTTTGTAGCCAGCCTTCAGCCTCTCAGGGCCTCACCCACAGAAGCCAAGGAAAGACAGACAGCAAGGAGCCAACTGTCCAACCACACAGACTCCACACCGTGCTGCCTGGGGGGTGAGAGTGGGGGAGCACCCCTCGGGAGCCTTGCACTCTGAAAGGATGGTGGTTCCTTGAACTCTGTTATTGTCACTGTTTCACTGGGGGCGGGGGGGGGGGGTTCCCGTGACTGTGGTTAGGTCCCTGGAGCCAGAGCCACACAACAAGGAAACACCACCCAGTCAGTCCTCCATCATCTTCAGTCTTCACTGCTGTGTGGCAGCCACTGCATCCTGTCCCTCCATCTCCCAGAGCCCTCCTCCTCTGCCATCATCCACTCTATCAGGGAGGGTGTCCCTTCCCAGGGTCGGGCTTCTCCTGGTAGTCCATGAACACACACACACACACACACACATACACATACACGCACACTGTTCACCGCTGCTTGAAGGCTGGAGCAATCTCGGCTTGGAAGGACGTAGTGGAATCGATGGGCCCATATCCAGGTTCCTGTAGGACGAGCCATCTGCCCCACGGACCTGTTTCTCAATCTCCGTGTGCCACGAAGACTGTCCCTTCTGAGTGGGGACTGGGCCTCTGCCAAGGCCAGTTAAGGGGAACAGGTAGGCGCACAAAAACCGCTCCTACGTTGTCACTGGTTGCTGCCACCGTCCACGCCTTTCAAGTCAGTGGGACTCTCAGTCCCCAAACATGCTCTCTCTTTAGGTAAAGTGACCAGATTTTAACATTGGTCAAGCGGGACATCATTGACGGGGATGGGGGTGGGGAGTAGAGGGGGTATATTCCCTTCCCGTTCTCCTGCCGTTCCCTAGCTTGTCGTACATTCTTTAAAACACTGCAGGACATGGAAAAATTGTTTAAAACCGGGGCTATCCCACCAAAAGTGGGATTTCTGGTCACTTTAGGGTCCCTCCTAGAACCTGACCCCGACATGCACTTCTATAGATCCAGCTGCTTTGGGGGGACACCATAGAGTCGGCTCAGACTTAGAGTGACCCTGTGAGTGGAAGTACCCCCACCCCTAACCAAACCTACAGCCAACCCAGTCTCAGCGGCCCAACAGGGTAAAGGAGGAGCACCCCATAGGGTCCCTGGAAGCTTTCCGTGAGCAGCCTGTTAGTGCTTTCTCTGGGAGCAGGTGGTGAATTCAAACCACGAACCATTCAATCAGCAGCCGCAAACCTGCCCCACTGCCCCATCAAGGCTCCTTCTCTGTCCATTAGATAACTGGAACCCCACCCCCACCTCCACTGCACCCCTTCACCTGGCTCTCTGGCCAGTGCCCAAAGACCTCCATGGCGGGCCCGTCTCCAGCCAGTTCGATCCATTGTTGCAAGTGTCATTTTCTTTGACATTTTATTACTTTGAATTGCCTTACTGGTCACCGGGCAACCTCCAAGAGCAGCTTGTGGTGGGCACACCTTTACCAAGGGAAAACAAAGACCCTCTGCTTCTGAGTCCCACAGCCTCGACCAGAGGCTCACTCAGAAGGAAACCCCAGCCCAGGCAGTCTGGGTGGAAAGTCAGAGCAAAGGGGACTGGGGTGGCGGTGAGTGCGCCTGGGGGTTAGGTAAGCACCCGTTGGCAGCACCCACAGTACCAGACATCAGGCAGAGTGGTTGGGCAAGTCGCTGGGGAGGCACCTGGTCCCCTGGGGCACCTGGTCTCATCTTCCCAAGGAGGGAGCCCTGGCTGGCCTGTCCCCCACGCTCTGTCTGGGGCCCAGCATCACTAGAGTCCTGGCCGGGTCTCTCTCAGTGACTGCAGGGGACAGAGCCCATCAACAGACTCTTCCAAAGCTCCCCTGGAGGAGGTAACACCAAGGGCTCAAGTAGACTGTAAACATTTAGAAAATACTGATGGCGACGTATGGGCAAATATGCTTGCTGCAATTGATGCATGGAATGTTTTAAGAGCTGTAAGAGCACCTTATAAAATGACTCATTTGAAAAAAAAAAAAAGCCACTGCTATCAAGTTGATTCTGACACACATCAACTCTGCAAGACAAAATAGAACTGTCTCTTTGGGCTGCCCAGGTGGTAAATCTTTCTGAGAGCAGAAGGTCTCATCTTTCCCCGAGAAGTGCCCTGTGATTTCAAACTGTTGACTTTGCAGCAAGCAGCCCAGGTGTGTTAGACAGGGTTCTCTAGAGATAAACAAAACCAGGACACTAAGAATTATATATATATGTATATATATATATATATATATATATATATATTTTTTTTTTTTTTTTTTAAGGCATCACTCCCCTGGTGGTGGGTAGGAGGCCCAGCCTTTGCTCCTGGGAGCCGGAATCGAACCTCCATCCCAGTGGGCCGCAGTCCCGCGCACAACCACTACACCACCGGGGCTCAGCCCTCTATATTTATATAGATAGAAAGATAAATAAAATAAGAGATAAACAGCTAACTCATCTATCAAATGGCCCGGTGCAACTCCCTTGTGTGAGACAGCGAGTAGACTGGCAGTGCTTGGAGTCTTGAGGGCCGCGAGGAGTCCTCTGTAGAGCAAGTCAGGCTATCCGGCCACGAGCAGCAATCGGCAAAGCAGGCCACCAACAGTCAGCCAGAGGACAGAGTCTAACAATGCCCAGCTCAAGAGATGTATGTTCCAGGAGCGTGGCGAAGCAGGACTCAAAGGAACCTCAACTCACGGCAACACAGTTCACCGATCAGGGGTCCCACAGGTAGTGTCGCTTGGAGATGGAGGCACAGGACGAACAAGACAGCCAGCTGATCAGAAGATCCAATAGCAAGAGAACCAGGTCAGGGCTCGCCAAGCCATTTCTATCTCTGCCCTTCAATTGTTCATCGGCCATGTTGTCACAACAAACCCACCTATCTTCTTTGGCCATGTTGGCACAACAAGCCTACCTATCACACCAGGCAACATTTAAATGGATTCAGGTGGACTGCGACTGTGTGTCTCATTCTGTTGTGCAGACTTCCTGACCTGTTCTGACTCCTCTGCCTTGTCCTCTGTGGTACTCAATGTCCCAACTGCCCATTGTCCCAGAGATGGGTCCCCCAGGTCATCTCTGACTGATGCCACCACTAGCCTTCAGCTTCCTCTCACAGACCCAGGTGAGAGAGTTCCCTGGCTACACTACACACCCGGAAACAGCCCCGCCAGCCCACTGTACTGTCCTCCCATGGCATACAAATGTGCTCACGACACTCTTCTTTCTCACCCAACAAAGCACTGCTTGTCAGAGCTGCCAGATTTAGAAGCTAAAGCTTGACTTTGGGGATTCCAGGACACTTCATTGTGCTCTTGCAGAACATGAGGCAGCTGGGGGAACAGATTGAGAGACCGTGTGGATTAAAGTCAGGGAAGGTGTGTTCGGGGATGTCCTTCCGTCCCACATACACAATGTGTATGCTGAGCAAACACTGAGAAACTAGATGACACGAAGAGCTGGGTTTCAGGATTAAGGAGGCTCGGACTGAGCCCCGGTGGCACAGTGGTTGTGCACAGGACTGCGGCCCACTGGGTTGGAGGTTCAAATCCAACAGCAAGGCTGGGCCTCCTACTCCCACCACCAGAGGGCAGTGATGCCCCAAAAACTAAAAAAAAAAAGAAGGCTCATTAACAGCCTTCAATATGCAGAAGACGCAATGTGAGTGGGTCAACAGCAAGAGGGCATGATGAGGATCGATGACTACAGCCTTCAGGACAGATCCCATCTCCATGCACAGAAAACGGACATCTTCACAGCTCGTCCAATACGCAACATGGTGATAAAGAGAGAAAAGATGGAAGTTGCCAAGATGGATTTTATTTTATTCAGATCCAGTCAGTGCCCATGGGAGCGGTATAGCACCGATTAAACAGACGTCATTCCTCTGGTTCTGAAAGCTCACACACACACCGGGCCATGGCCCAGTGCTACCTTACAAATCCGGCTAGACCGGAATACACACATTGTTACAGACAGACACTCTCGACACATGGAATTCAGGACCCTCAGGAACAGTAGTGGGAGTAGCGATATCATGAGGGTAGGGGGTGGTAAGGGCAGAATGTGGAAGGGGAACCCATCATAGGGTTGGCTTTATCGCCCACCCCCCAAGGGAACAAATAACAGAAATGTAGGTGGAGATAACGGACAGCAGAAGACACGAAAGAACAATAATATATAATATTATATAATAATATATAATCGGGTTCACAAGGGCGGGAGGATGGGGGTGGGGGGAGTGGAGCCGATACCATGGGCTCAAGTAGAAAGAAAATGTTTTGGAAATGTTGATGGTAACGTATGTGCACATGTGCTTGATACTATTGGGATGATGGGTTGGCATAAGAGTTGTAAGAACTACCCCCAGTAAAAAGATTAATAAAAAAGGGGGAAAAATTAAAGTGTCCAGAAGCAAAAGTACCACATCGAGGGTAAAGTGCGGCTGATGAAAAACACCTCCTGTGAAGCTGGAGCAGTAAAGCCTCCAGAGGAATGGACTCTGTGGTCCTCGTATCACCTGGTGCAACCTGGGAAGGGGTGGAGTCTAGCCTGTCAATCGGGTCTCGGCTTGATGACCTCATTTGGAGGCATGAAGATCAATAGCTCACTGGAGGCCTGATACCCTGTCTGCCTCAGGTTCCTCTTGACAAGCCACAGGAAGCGACACTGATGGAGCCAGAGCCCTGGAGCTAGAGGAGCCGCGTGGAGACCACATCAACGCTGAGATGCTTCCACTGCCACTGGATCCAGACTTTCCACCCACTGCCCTGTGACCTTCCTGCATCCAGCAGCATCGCATGGTTGTGTGAGTCTGAAGATGAATTTATGGACTAGTATCGACATCTGGGGCAACATCAGACTTAGGGGCTTGATCTGACTGGTTTGCTTAATGTACGATTGCTCTTTGATATACAGTTCTTTTACACACACACACCTCTGGATCTGTTTCTCTAGTCCACCCAGACAAGCACAGAGGCTATCATTTGAACTGTCAGGCTGGTGAAGAATTCTGAAAGCCCCCTGGATTGCAGGAAGTACAAACGCATCAAAGAACACACACTCCTGTCTCGTTAGAAGTACCACCAGAATGCTCCTTCGAGGGAAGGATGGTGTGTCTTTGGGCCATTTATTTGGATACGTGGTCGGGAGAGGCCAGTCCCCAGAGAAGAACATAAGGCTGGGTGAAACAGAGGAAGCCTCCTGAAGAGATGGACTGGCAGTGGGGGCCACCATGGGCTCTGGCATGGCAATCACTGTGGGGATGGTACAGTGGTGTTCCCTTCTGTTCCATGGTGGCACCTAAGAAACACAAATGTCCCGAATGGGGCACAGGACACACTGATACTAAAAAAAACAAAATAAAAATAAAGCCTTGTTTCTCTGGAACTCAAAACGTAACTCCTGGTGCTATAGTTGACCTGGCCCACCCCATTCTGCATCTGAGCACCAAACCCTCATGGGGCGTTTATGTCTTCCCGAATTGGAGGGCCGCCTCACCCCGCAGAACCCAAACTGGGGACGTTCTCCAAGGAGGCGGCTGAAATGAACAAAACACAGTCAAGAAACCCAAGGAGCAAAATCACAATAAACATTTATTAAGCAGTCATTTTCACAATACTTTAATTCTGTTTTTGAAAGCAGTCTACGGATGTCTCCACGTCACACCAAAGCCGCTGAGTTAACACAGGAGGGTACACACCACTTGGCCAAGAGGGGAAAAGAAGCCTCAGACATTTATGCCTATCGTGTAATGTTCGTAGAATGTTTCCCAAAGATCCTACCATGCGTGTGCACGCGTGTGTGCACACACACACACAACAGTGCGGCCAAATGAGACGGATTCGCACTAAGTACGGGCTCAAGGGCTGAGTAAAATGTAGAACCAGATACACAAAAGTATAAAAGGCCTCATGGGTCTAGTAGTGCGTGGGTAACATAGCTGACAGATGTAACTGTCGGTTGAGAAGGAAAGAATCACTTGGCTGGGTTTTAAGTGTGTGATAATCACCATCACAAGAAATCAATTTAATTACACGGTTTTCTGAGTACACACACACAGATACACACCACAGTAAAGCCTTCAGCACGGTAAAGATGTATCGATGGTCCATGATGACATTAGCTGCCCTAAGTGTTCAGTAGACGATGCAAATGACAGTGTTTTTGCTTTTAAATCTCGCCACAAGGGGAAAACTAGTCCTGGAATCATTGAAGAGGGTAACAGGGAACTCGAGATGCCGGCCTGTGCAGACTGGACACTATGTATCTACAAACCGCTGGCTGTCCGACACACTTCTTTGACCAGGACTGTTACATCCAGAAGAAGAAAGATACAGGTGTCTTCTTCACAAGGGAGGAGCAAACGTCCCAACTCTTCAAAGGGTCTGGAGCAAAAGCTTTGCAGCATCGTCATATTATTAACACAAAACCACGAGCGGGCATGGGGAGAGAGGCTGCCACTACCGGGACCTGGGAATGGGTCAGTCCCCCAGGAGTGTAAGGGAGGAGTGGGGAGGTGCTTGACTGCTAACCCATCAGGGCGGCGGCTCAACTCCACCCTGGCAGCCTGCTTCTGAAAGCTCACCGCTACAGAGGGCACAGGAGGCACCTACCAGAAGCAGACAGCGAGTGGAGGAGTCGCCTCCAGGGCACCAGGCTTGGACCTTGGGAGCCGGATTTAGAGTCAGCTGGCCCGTTCAAAGGCCCCAGGAAAAACGACCAAGCGCTGAGACTGCAGCACTGGGAGGGTAACACTGGCTGATGTTGGGGTGGCAAGCATGGAGTCCGACCTAACGACACATCCCCACTTGCTCCCATTTTCACCTCTGCACACTGCTGACCCCTAACTCGAGGACAAAGGGGAGCTCCAGGAAGTTCTGGAAAAACCCCACTCCCTTTCAATTCCATTTCTCCACGAGCTTTTCAAAGCACCCCCCCCCCCCACCAAAGATCCCGCAGGCCTTTAGACATAAAGGAGGCTTCTCTTCAAGGTGTGCGCTACAGTACAAAAATATATTTTTCCCACATACAAAAGAGAACAGAGAGGGGCATGGGAGGGAAAGTCAAAACACCCTACAAACATGCATGGAATGGGAAAAGCATAATTGGGGTGGTGGGGGGGGAGGATCGGGGTCAAGAACAGACTAGATCGAGAATCAGGACTTCTGTGAGGTGTCCCAGCATCCTGGACCCCATGGCGCTGGGCTGCGACCGTTGACCCTCGGCACCTGTGTGATTGGGAAGTGCAGTGCATGTTCTCTAGCCCATGGCCCTGGCCTCGACCCACCAGCCTGTCAGTGCTCAGAGGGGGCGGCCATTAGATGGCTTACCCAGCTCAGTGCTGCTGGCAGTCTGCTGGGTCCCGTGCACAGGGGTGGGAGACTCAGTCTAACTGCCCCCCTCCCCCAAAAGCCTAACCCTAATCTTTCGGTCAATCCCAATATCGCAACCCTGGAAGATAGGGCAGAACTGCCCTTCTGGGTTTCAGACACACTCTTAACTCTTTACGAGAGTTGAAAGCCTCAGTTTCCTTCCAGGGTGGTCTCACACCGCCAACCTTGGGACTAGCAGCCCACAGCTTAACCACCCTCTCACCAGGGCTCCTGACACCCAACCCAGTGGCAAAGACTTCAAACCTGGGCATCTCACAGACCACCAGCCGCACCGAGGAGAGGAACCCAGGAAGACCCGGCCATCTGCTTCCGCAGGGACCATAGCCACGTGGAGCCCAGGGGCATGAGTGAGGAGCAGGAGGGCGGCTGGTGGCGAGTTGACCCAAAGGGGCCTTGGAAAGACCTGGCTAACTCCTTCTGGAAAAGCAGCCCCTCCCGACCCGATGGAGCCCCATGCCGGGCGACACTGAGAGGACACAGCAGTTTTGGGGAGTCTGGGTCCCTTGGTGTGCACCTGAAAACAAGAAAACCTGCCCAGAGCCTCAAAGTCACCTCCTCCCGTTTCCCAGTCTTGTAGATGGGATCCAACTGTCTCAGACAATCCTGCTTCTCCATCGCCGTGCTGGGGCCACAAGGTCTTGTTTCTAGCCCCCCTGGTGCATTTCTGCAGAGCTGCCAGGCGCCACAGGGATGCCACCGGCCACCAGGCAGGTGAAGTCCTGGGGACCTTCTATTAACGCCCAGGCTTCCTCTCCTCGTTCTGCACTGAGCAGGGGACAGGGAAGGGCCAAGTGTCCAGCCTTGCCCAGCTTCCTCTCCCAGCTCCCAGCTGCCCACCTCCCAGAGACCATTTACAAGGAGGCCAAGTCCCCACCCGCCCACCCTGCTTCAGGCCCAAAGCACCAGCCAGATGTTTTGTAAAAAGTCCTGGGGTGGGGGCTGTGCAGAGGTTCCAGAGGGCTGCCCCCTGCTGCTCCTTCCTGAAGATGCTCTCCTCAAATCAGTGCTTTGAGCTGCTGCGCAAGTTCCTGCTGAGTAATCGCACATCCAAAGACACCATCAATCAATCATCAGTAAACAAACAGAACCACCGGGGATGGGATGTTTTTCCTTCTCGATCCATGGGTTTCCATGAGTAACCGAGGAATCACGTCGATTCTTAGGAGAAACTTGGGGCTCCGGACATCCACCCCAAAGAAATAGTCTATTTATTTACTTATCTCACCGTGGAGGTTAAAAACACATCCAAGTCCAGGGGGGTGGGGGTGGAAGGCTGTAATCTTAAATTTCCTGGAAAAGAATAGTTGCCTCATTGGGAAGTAAAACCGTGGGGTCAGTCGGCTTGGCCGGGGGTCCCCAGGATTCAGAAGATAATTCCTCTCACCCACTGAGACTGTGACCGCCTGAGTCACATGGGCCCACGCCTGACCCCTTCTTAAGAACGGGCAGAGGCCTGTCCCTGTGAGAACTGACTCCTCGGGCTACAGAACCCAGAAGGCCTGGATATTCACATCATCAGCACTAAAGCACAATCTTTCCCCCTGGATTAAAAAAAACAAACACTCCATGTGCCCTTCTTTAGAAAAACAAAAGCCTTACAAAAGACGTATTTAAAAGCTGGGGGGTGGGGTGGGGGAGGACTAACTTTATATGCACTATGCACAGATAAAACTTCTCTGGCTGTACAGCTAATACGGTTATTTATACCCTCTGTTGAAAAAATATTTCCTCCTCTACTTCGATTCCCGGCACGCAGTCAGTCCCACACGGAGGACAAGGACGGTGTGCGCCAGCAGCCCTCGGGCAGGGCAGGACGCAACACGGGGCCTGGGAGGACCCCGTGGGCGGAAACACCCGCACACCCAGGGTCACCTTCTGCTCGGTCACGTTTATTACTGGTATTGTCTGGGGTCCCTGCGGCCCTTTTTGCGTCTTGGTCTTTTTGCCGGAGGACGCGCTGGCGACGGGGGGCCTGGTGGCCCGCCGGGGCACCGTCATTTGTTGCTGGGGCGGTCCAAGTTCTCCAGCACCCTGTTGAGGCGGACGTTGAGCAGTCTGACCTGGCCCTCCAGGTGCTCCAGCTTCTCCTCCACGCTGGGCCCGCTGGGGCCGTTGCGCCAGTGGGGGCCCATGGGCCCCGTCATGAAGTACAGGGCCACCACAAAGCAGAGCGGCAGCGCGGCCTGCTCGGGCTCACCCTCGTGCTTGTGCAGCACGTACACGCACGACATGGAGAAGAGCGCCACCCGCGCCAGCCAGTAGAAGCGGCCGAACACCAGGTACAGCGCCCTGAAGGTGGCCGCCAGGGCCATCGACAGGAACCAGTAGGCCAGGAGGAGGATGCCGACCAGCAGGAGGGCCCGGGCAGGGCTGCCGGACAGGGCGGCGGGGCTGAAGTACTGCACCAGGTTGGACACTGCGGGTGGGACAGAGAAAGCACACAGAGGGAGGTTATTCCTGCAGGAGGGTAGAGTCTTTGATCTCCTGTATTAGAAGCCTGGGGGCCGGGGTTCTGGGCGGAGGGAGGCCTGCACACGGGGGTACTAAGAGATGACACACATGCTTACAACATAGGCCAAGCCCCAGTGTCCTCCGTCATGGTGCTACCTGGAAGGCACTTAAAAAAAGTTTTTTTTGGGGGGGTGGGGGGAGTTTCTGCTCACAAGCACATGGCTGATTGGGCATATCTGTAGGAGCAGACATGTTTTGCCAGCAGTCTGCCCTCAGGGGACGGTCCTTCCCCCTTACCTGCTCCCCACACTGGTTGGTGTTAAGGTTACTCCTCCAATGAACTCAGGGACCCCGAGAGCTTGGGTAGCTTCCAAGACCACATAAACTCGTGTAAGAATGTATTCTCTCTCTCTCTCTCTCTCTCTCTCTCTCTCTCTCTCTCTCTCTCTCCCCACCCCCCAGACCTGGTTCCTCCTACCATGGAGGAGGTGAGCACCTTAGTCCCTTCCCTTCAATTAGACAGTCATTCCCCAAGGGCCCATCGGGATGTGGGCTGGATCCCAGACTCCGGTCAGGACTGTGACCTCTCACCCGGCACATAAGCAAGCCCGTGTTTGCACGGGAATGCAATTCCCCATCCATTCCTGTGGGGGCGGCTTCTGTACTGTGATCTGGGTGAAGGCTCCTGGAGAAAATAGGTCTTCCATTTCGGCAACCCCCACCAGGGAACAGCCCGCTCCCCACTACCTCCAGGCTTCCTCGGGCCCTTCATCCTTCTTTCCAGTCCCTTCCCACCTCTGGGCTTTCTCCCTGGGCAAATGCTGCCCCTCTGATCATGTGATCTCCCATTGGAGCACCCATCTCCCCTCAGCTACTGTCCACTCTGCGGCTGGCGGCTGATCCAGGAGACGGTGAGTTCGGCCCCAGGGCTGAAGGGTGACGCAGGGTCAGTCTCCCGGATTCCACCAGCCTCTGCCTGACCACCAAGCCTCCCAGTCTGTGTTTCTGACCACCGAGCCTCCCTGGTCTTCTGTCTGGTGGTTTGGGCCCACTCCACCCGGACCCCCAATTGTGGCCCTTTTCAGAGCAGTGGGTAGACAGGCACCCCCTGATCTCAGGGTTGTGGAGCACACATTTTTCTTTTTTTTTTAAACAAATCTTATTATCGGGGGCTCTTACAACTCTTACCACAATCCATACACGCATCTATTGTGTCAAGCACATGTGTACATTTGCTGCCATCATCATTTTCAAGACATTTTTCTACTTGAGCCCTTGGTGTCAGCTCATTTACCCCCTGCCTCCCTCCCTCCCTCCCTCACGAACCCTAGATAACTTATAAGTTATTATTTTTTCATGTCTTACACTGACCAATAATATCCCCATTTTACCCACTTTTCTGCTGTCCTCATACTCCTTTCCTCATGAACCCTGGATAACTTACAAATTATTATTTTTTCATATCTTACACTGACCAATGTCTCCCTTTACCCACTTTTCTGCTGTCCATCTCCCAGGGAGGGAAGTAGACTTTTTTTTTTTTAACTTTTTTTTTTCAGGCATCACTGCCCTCAGATGGTGGGAGTAGGAGGCTCAGCCTTTGCTCCTGGGAGCCAGAATTGAACCTCCATCCCAGTGGGCCGCAGTCCCGCGCACAACCACTACACCACCGGGGCTCAGCCTTAACTTTTAACCCTAACCCAAACCCTAACAAAACATTTCTTTTTAAGGCCAACTAAAACCACCCCCAAGGAGGGATGAAGGGGCACACCAGGTTCACTATAGCCCTGTATGCAACAGCCAGAAGGTAGCCGCCACCCATGGGACCATGTGTGACTGAAGGAACAGACAGACAGAGAGACGCACACGGCCGCTGGCCCGTGGGGAGGGGTGACGCGCCGCCAAACACAGCCCTAAAGCCAGGCTCCGAGCTTGAGACGCCGGCAGAGATGAGCCGGACACAAAGAGACTCCCCAGGCAGGGTCCCCTGGAGGGGAAATATCTTCAACACAGACGCTATGAGTGGTTTACCAGCGGCCGCAGGAGGGGAGACTGCGGAGTTCGTGGTTAGGATGCTCAAAAGGTTTGGGAAGCAGACAGCAGCGAGTATAGGCCACTGAGCTGTACACAGAAAAGAAACCCAAGGCTTTCCAGCACAGGTTGCCAGCCACCCCGGGCCAGGCCACGGCCTCCTCGTCTCCTCCAGCGAGCTGGTCTGGAATGGAGATTGAGCCGATTACATGCAGTTGCAATGTCTGGGCTCTGCGTTGACTCAGCGGGTCTCCGGGGATCACCAGTGTCCCTCAAGGGGGGGGGGGAGAGACAGCCCACAAGGACCTGCTTCCCAAGCTTCACGATGGTCGCCTGTCTCTGAGAGTGGGCCCAGAGCCCTGTCCAGAGTCAAACACGGCAGTCCTGGGTAGAGACTGGTTCTGGGCAGCAGAGTGGCCAACAGAGGCCCTCAGTAACTTGCAGGGGGCCAATCCGCCTCGACGGCCAGGTCCCCAACCAGTGAAGAGGGCTCCGAGGTGACAGCGACATGGTGGCAACGGCTTCTCTTCACCACCCAACAGAATAGGCCCTGCCCTTCCGGCCTCTGTCCATCTGTCTCCTGGAGGGTGATCTCTGTCTCACTGCCCTTCCCCTTGACCAAATCAGACGTCCTCCTCCAGGCACCGGTCTCTCCTGGTGACGATGTGTCCAGGGTCCATGAAAACAGCGCCTCACCACCCTTGCGTCAAGGGCAGGCACTGAAACGCTTCTCTCCCAGTTCTAGGGGCCAGAGCTCAAACACCGGTGTCAGCAGGGCCCTGTTCCCTCTAAAGGCTCCTGCAAAATTCAACTCACGGCCCCCAGTGGCAGTGGGCACTCAACTCCCCCCTGCTGGATTGGCCCACCCCATCACCGCTGTCCCACAGCCCTCCTCTCCACTCTGTCTTGCCTAGGATTCCTCCTAGCAAGAACATTCACTGGTGGGGCTGTCGGGTAAGCCTTGAGCAGTTCAAGCCCACAAGCCCCTGCTTAAAAGGAAGATGAGGCGTCTGCCAGGACCCCAAGACAAGGTGCCTCTGAGTCAGGACAGCTCAGCTGCTAACTGCACGGTGGTTGGTTCGGGTCTGCCCCGGTGCTCTGTGGGAGAGGAGACATGGCAGCCCTTCACCGAGCTTCCCAGGGAGCTGCTTCCTTTCCGTGGGCAAGGCCTGCGCCCGGGCACCGCTGTTCCAGGTGGCCGTTCCCACCGCAGGCCTGTGGCATCGCCGTTTGTCTCGCTGCCCACGTGGCAGGCCTGGGGGCACAGGAGGGAGCTGACCCCCAGCCACTCCTCAGGGAAAAGCTGTTGGCCCACTGCCCTGGCACCGGCAGCCCAGCACTTTAACCGTGGTGCCACCGGGGCTCTTTCCCTAAACACCAAAGGCAGGGAGAGACCTCCGGGTGCGTTCCAGAACAGCAGGGGTGGGGGTGGCCACAGGACAGGCGCTTGGGGTAGGGGGAGCCGGGTGCAGGGGCGAGGACCCTGACTTCATTCCCAGGCCCACAGGAAGCCCCTGACGCTGGACACGGGCATGACCTCCTGACCATGAACAGATGGGCTTCCATAAAACGGCTCTGGCTGATGCACTGAGAAGACACTGCTGGGGGCAGGGGAGGGAGCCAACGAGGGGCCTGCAGAAGGAGCTGAGACCACAGGTGGAGACCACCGCTACACTCTGAGTACATAAGTGCTGCATGCAGGGTATGCAGGGGCGAGCTGGGTCTGGGAACTGACGGAGACTCGGATTTGGGGACAGGTCTCATCACCTCCCCGGGCGGGGGGCGGTCAGTGCACACAGAGCTGATGACGCTGGACACTGCTCCTCCCCGCTCCAGCAGGCTGGAGTTCTGGCCCGGGTGAGATCCTCAGACACCACTCCCCACACACGTGTCACGTTCTGCAGCTGGGGAGCGAAGCATGTCCCAAAGGTCCCCACAGGGAGAGGACCCACGCCGCTGGCACCTGGTCTCCCCAGGACATCACCCCGGTGCCTTTCTGCTGTTTCAGACCACAGCCGCGGCTAGTGTCCCCAGCAGGCTTTTTGGCAAGAAAGACGGCAGCCTGAATGGACCAGGTACTGGAGGTGGGGAAGAGGACACTCATTCCGCTCGGGGCAAAGTGGTTGAGGGGGCGTGGGCTTGGCCTCCAAAGTGGGGAGGAGCGCTTTGACATCTGATATTGACATCGACATTGACATCTGACCGCAAGCCAGCCACCCCAGAGCAAGAAGAGGTAGCGGGCTCCGATAAAGCTGAACTGGGGTTAGTGGTTGTACACCGAGCTGCTGAGGGCAAGACTGACCGGGCTCGGGTCAGCTTCCCGGACCTGCTGTGCACGCTGTATGCACGGACCTGTTATGACGATGCGCAAAAAGTAAAGCAATTGAGAAATAAATATATTCACAGGGCAGTTCTACTCTGCCTTACAGGGCTCGCTGCTAGGAGTCAGGACGAACTCCACACCAGGGGGACGGCATGTGGGGAGACCCAGCTCGCCCACAGGGTGGCCTGAGGAGCCAAATCGGGAAGAGGCTCCCATTAAATTCCTCCTGCAGCCTCCATAACCAGAGTGAATCCCAGTCGTCCAGGTCCAGGGGGTCCACTGGGCCCGGCGAGTGGACCCTAACTTATTTTCACCCTCTTTGACTCATTGCAGCTGTGCAGGGCAGAGCGGAACCACCTCCGAGGGTTTCTAAGGCTGTGTCTGCCTCCTGCAAGATGGGCTTCAAACGCTGACCTTTCACTTAGCAGCCGAGTGAGTCACACACCACCACCCCCCCCCCCAGGCCCCACCTGCCCCCAAAAGCGCCTGCGCAGCCTCAGCTCTGCTGCACCTGCTCCTGATGGACCCCCACCTGGGCTGCCCGTCGTCGCAGGCCGAGAAGCACCGTATGCAGGGCACACCTACCGTCAAGTCCAAGGACGTCCAAGAGCTCTATCCACACCTTGCACACCACTTCCACGAACATGTCCACCCCCAGCACGAACCTCTCCGTCAGTCTGCTCAGGAACTGCAGAGACAAGAAGGGGTCACACGTCACCCCGCGTCCCCAAAGCGGCTCCTGCGGCAGCCAGGCGGGCGACAGGAGCTCACCGTGTACACTCCGGCGAGGAAAACCAGTAGGCAGGGCGGTGGCGCACAGGGCGCAATGGGACCTGGCACACCCCTTTGCCAAGACCGCCGTGAGCACGGAGGGCGTCCCCGCTTGTAAACGAAGGGCTCCCACAAACAATGACACACACCCAGGGCCACTTGGCGGGCGGGAATCTCCCCGCCTGCCAGTCTTTGCAGGAGCAGGTGGCGGCCTCAGCTTCCTGGAACTGCAGCGGCTGGGTTTGAACCACCAACCTGGTATTGGCAGCAGGGTGCGCCGCAGGGCTCCTTCAATGACATAATGCATCAACACCGATGTGCCTCCTGTGAAAGATAGTGCCTGCTGGGCCGGGGAATGTCAGAGCCTAGGCCCGGCCTCCGGGAGTCTGATGCTCCCTGTTGCGAGGGGGAAGGCAGGAGTCTGAGCCCACGCAGAGGCATCTGGGAAGAAAGGCCAGGCGGGTGTTCTGCTTCCAACACCAGCAGCCAGTGAAAGCCTGAGAGAGCCCGGCTGGACTCTGACCCACTGGAATGCACAGGGCGGGAAGTGGTGGTGGCTTGAGGAGCAGGCGTGGTCTAGTTCTGAGTCTGGTGCTGGCTAACTTTCTTTCTACCTGAAGTACAATTCCCCAGCGAGGCCAACCGCCTCAAACCAGACCCACCGAGGGTGTCCACACCCACGTGCACTTGCACCTGCCAAACCACACCCACCCAGAGCCTACCATGCAGCTCATCCCTACCCAGAGCCCCCAGGCAGGGTCTCCGAGACTGCCAGTCTTCCCAGGGCAGCTTCACCCTGCACCTGCAGTGCAGCCGCAAGGTTTGAACAGCCCACCTTTCGGTCGCAGCAGCCCGTGCCTAACCCCCTGGGACTCCCAGGCTCCTCATACCCACAGGAGCACGCACAATCGATGAATCGGCCCACAACTGGACAAAGACTGGCAGTGATTCAGTCACAAAGAGGCTGAAGCCCTGAGACATGTCCTTGGCAGACAGAGGACAAGCGCGGGGTGGTTTCACTGATGGGAAATAGCTAGAACAGGAAACGCCAAGCACACAAGCAACGTTGATCAGTGGTTACTTAGCAGGGGCTGGGGGAAGAAGATGGGGGAGAGTGATTGCTTAAGGAGTACTGGGTTCCTGTTTGGGGAGATGGAAAAAACCCTGATAGAAACAGTTGACAGTCACACCACATGCAAACTTCACAAATGACACCGAACTGCTCAGCCAGGCGTGAGCCGTCGTCCCACCTCAGCCAAGAACTTCCAAAGTCTCACAGCCACCCCATGAAGGGGCATCACAAGTGAAGGACTTCGCTTTCCAGGGCTCCACCACCGACACCCACAGAAGCAGCACACAAGAAACCATGCGTCTCGCAGTAAGATCTGCTACAAAAGACCTCTTGGAAAGCACTAGAAAGCAGAGACGTCCCTTGGAAGGTTGAGGGACACCTGGCCCAAGCCACGGTCCGTTCAGTCGCCACGTGCACAGGAACACTGGACAACCAGTAAGGGGCAGCAGAGAAGAATGGTGAGCCACGAGTTCTGATGGTGGTGACGTCACTGTGAATCAACCACTGTCTCCCTCTGTCTTGGAAGAAGCACAGCTAGAATATGCCTTAGAAGCAAGGGCAGGGAGATGACATCTCACGTTAACTCAACGCTCTTTGGTCATGGCAATCAGGAGAAAGCATTTCCTGGAAAAGAACCTCCTGCTTGGTCCGTGGAAGACCACCAAAGAGCAGGCTGGAACCCTGGGCTCAGACATCAAGAGCATGACGACAGACTGGGGCCTCTGCTCTGGCTCAGACCCCTTGCGACACCGTCGTCACGGATGAGGCTACTCACCACCAGGTCTGCGGTTTGAAAGCACCCGCTCCTGCAAGGGAGAAAGGGAGCTCCGTCCTTCGGTCTCTCCCTGAGTTACAGGTTCAGGAACTCACCCTGTCCTTCAGGGTCATGAGGGGTTGTCATCTGTTCGATGGCAGTTGCCATGGGTTTGGGACTGCGGTCGTTGGGCCTCCGGGCCAATTCTTCTTATTCCATCATTTAGAGAGGTTACAGTGGCTCTATCCATTTGCCAGGGGGTTGGCACTGGGGTCAAACTCAGGGAGGGGCCCCGGGGGCATGGGGGTGAGGCAGTGGGCTGCAATCTGCAAGGTCTGCAGTTTGAAGCCACCAGCTGCCGTGCAGGCAGAAGGCGGGGGTTTCTGCGCCCATATGCAGTCCCAGTCTCGGGAGCTCACAGGTGTGGTTCTACCGTGTCCTATGGGGCGGCCATGAGTCGGCATCGGCAGTGAGTTCGGTTGGGAGTTTGGGCCTATAGCCTATTTCTATCTCTGACCACTGAGGGTGGTTCTGGTAGGAACCCAGGTGTCCAAGCTGCTTGATAAACTTTGAAGGAACGAATGGGTCCTCTTCTACCAGACCAACCCTTCTACCAAGATCCTTCCACCGTTTCCTAAAGGCTTCCTCGGGCCTGGGTACTGAGCAATACCACTACCCACACTTCATCGCTCCTTTCTGCAACGGAGACAGAGAGGCGAAGCAATCGATCCATTGTCACAAACTCACTGCCATCGCAGCCATTCAGACTCACGGCGACCCTACAGGAGGGGACCTGGCCCCGTGAGTTCTTGAGACTAGAGGCCTTACTGGTGAAGAAAACCTCCTCTTTCTCCCATGGATCGGCTGACGGTTTCAAACTACTGACCTTGCAGCCAGCAATTTATGCCTGCAGGGCTCCCTGATGCCCTGCTGGACCCCAAGCCGGCCCATCAGAAAGTCTGTGTGTCGTTAGACAGTGCCAGGTTAGGATGTGGGCTGGTTCTTTATCCACCCGCAAGCCAGAGAGCCAGTCTGGATTGGATCTCAGTAGACTCAAAGCCCCAAACCCAAACCACTGCCATCAGGTCGATTCTGACTTACAGCAAGCCTTCAGAGGTTTCCCAGGATGCAAATCTCCACAGCCTCAACATTGTCCCGTAGAACTGATGGGTTCATCAAACCTCCAGTTGGGTCCAACCCCTAAGCCCCAGTCTCACCAGGGGTCCCGCACCACGATGATACCAAAACCCACAACGCACGGCATCGAGTGAATTCAAACTCATAGCAACCTAACTTAGGGTTTGCAAGACTGTCCATGTTTATCCAAACAGTCAGCCTCTTCCTTCTTCTATGGGGCAGCTAGCGGGTTTGAACCAACGACGAAGTAAGTGGTTAGCAGCCCAGTGCTCAGCGCATTACGCCACCAGGGGCCCCTGACAACAACGAGCCATCGTTTAAAAATGGGGAGAGAAGACACACAGAGAGGACGGCTTTTTGAAGGTGGAGGCAGGGACCAGAGTTTCACAGCCAGGAGCCAGGAACATTCGTGGCTACCAGAGCTAGAAGGTGAAGGAAGGGTCTTCGGAAATGAGCCAGACAACACCCTGAATTCTAGCTTCCAGAACAGCAGGAGAACGCGTCCCTCCTGGCTTAAGCAAAACTACAATCACAGCAACAGAGCCACCACTCTGGGTGGAAAATGGCTACTCCCCCACTGAACAGTGGCCACACTCACTAATTCAAAGTGAAGCCACTTGCCGAGAGTCACCGGGTGTGGGGAGGGCAGGGCCACGATTCTAACCTAAATTTCTCTAGACTTCCAGAGCCATGGGCTGGGGAGAACAAAGGAATCGATAGAAGGATTAGGATCTGGGGCAGAGAGGGAGCCCCATTAAGAGAAGTTTAACTTTCTCTTTCGGAGGAGCCAATAATCAGCGACCTTTGGCCCCGAGTGGAACGCCGCCCCCACCCAGCTTCCGGGGAGCTAGCGATGAGGTTCCCCCAACAGCATTCCTGGGGCAACGGTTCCTAGACAGCCCCGAAGTGAACCAGAGGCGTTATGCCAATGGGGCCGCGCTCGGCCAAGTGCAGACCGCCAACCCTGAGGGTGTAAAGGAAAAATAAGCCCGGATTATCTGGAAAGCAGAGTTGGAGGCGATCCTGGGTGTCCCGGGCGCTGGCAGGCCCCGGGCGCTGGGCACTCTGCCTGGCTCATAGTAGGTGCTCAGCAAACGTGTGAATGAATGAATGAATGAATGGGAGGCGCGTGCGCGCGCGTCACCGCGCACCGTCCGCGAGGCCCAGGCGCGCGGCCCCAGGGGCAAGGTCCAAGGGGAAGTGGGGTGCGGAGAGCTCGTCCCGAGGCCCTGCTCGGCCGTGGGCAGCTCGCCGTGGACGCGACCCTCCCTGGCCTGGCACCCCCTGCCCGCGCCCGCAGGCCGCGCCCCGCACGCGGCCCAGGCCGGCCTGAGCGCCAGGTGCGCGGCGCCGAGCACAAGGTGACCGCGGGCGCGGGCCCCGAACCCACCTTTTGAGCGACGCGCACGTTCTCCTCGCCGAACAGGCTGCTGACGCTCTGAGAGAAGGTGTTGACCGTGCGGCGGTAGCTGTTCTTCTCGGCGCCGCCGCGGCCCCGAGCCGCCTGCGAGCCCGGGACCAGCGGCCCGAGCAGCAGCAGCAGCAGCAGCAGCCCCGGCGCGGCGAGCGCAGCCCGGGCCCTGGGCCCGCTGGTGGCGCGCGCGCCCATCCTCGGCCAGCCGGGAACAGACGCGGGGACCAGGTGGCGGCGGCGGGCCGCACGGTGGGACCGCGGGCTCGGGCTCGGGCTCGGGCCGCCTGGGCGCGCTCCGGGGCCGCGACGTGCTCTGCCCGCGCCAGCCGTTGCCGCCGCCGCCGCCGCCGCCGCCGCCGCGCTGCGCCACCGCCCCGCCCCGCCCCGCGCGCAAACACGCGGCGGCCCCGCCCAGGCCCCGCCCCGCGCCCCGCCCCTCCCCACCTGCGCCGTGGTACCATGGGCCGCCCGCGGACCTCAACGTGCGGTTCGGGGGTCAGTCTCTCCCGCCCCAGTCTCCCGGAAGCCATCTCTCACCAGGTGCAGTTGGGTTTTTTTTAAAGCTTTTTATTTTTATCTTGACTGTAGAAAGCAACCCAGGCCTGCAAAGCTTGTAACGGTCTCGGCGTCGATCGTGACTGCTGTTGGCTGCTGCTCGGTGCTCGCCAGCCGCTCTGACGTGGAAGAGAATGAAACACGACCTGGCCCTGCACCAACCTCTCAATCGTGGGCCTGCTGTTAGAGGACCTTCTTAGGAGGTCCTCTTAGCGAGCTTCTTAGCGAGCTTCTTAGCGAGCTTCTTAGCGAGCAAGCACAAAGTACTTCTCAGGGGGACTGCTCCCTTGTCTTTTTTTTTTTTTTTTTTTTGGGGGGGGGGCATCACTGCTCTCCGGTGGTGGGAGTAGGAGGCCCAGCCCCACTGCTGGAATTGAACCTCCGTCCCAGGGGGCCGCAGTCCCGCGCACAACCACGACGCCACCGGGGCTCAGCCCCTCCCTGGTCTTAATAACATGTGCAAAGCACACGAGATGAAGCCTTACCATCTTCACTTCTTTTTTTTAAAAAAAAAATAAATCGTTTTAATTGGTGACTCTTACAGCTCTTATCACAATTCGTACATCCATGGGGTCGAGCACATTTGTACATATGTTGCCCTCATCGTTTTCAAAACATTTTATTTCTAATTGAGCCCTTGGTATCAGCTCCTCCTTTTTCCCCTCCCTCCCTGATAAATTGTAATTATTAGTATTTTCAAGTCTTACACCAGTGGTTCTCAACTTGTAATTGTTATCTTCAAGTCTTACTCCGGTGGTTCTCAATTTTCCTGTGTTAGGGTTCTCTAGAGAAACAAAACCAGGACACGGATAATTCTATATATTAATCTAGGTAGAAAGATATCTAAGATACGAAATGGACAGCTAACTGATCTATAAAGCAGCACAGATGGCTCAGTGAGACAACTAGTACACTGGCAGTCTGAGTCTTGAGGGTCACCAGCAGTCGGCCTGATGACAGGGTCCGACAGTCCCCAGCTCAAGAGATGTATATTCCAGGAGCATGGTGAAGCAGAGCTTGAAAGAACCTCAACTCACAGCAAGACAGTCCACGGATTAGGTGTTCCACAGGTAGGATGCACAGGACAAACAAGGCAGCCGGCTGGTCCGAAGATCCAAGAGCAAGCGCGCCCAGCCATTTCTCTCTGCCCTTCAATCAATCTCATGTGCTCATTGGCCACGTTGTCATAACACACCTACCAACCTTCTTTGACCATGTTGGCATAACAAAGCTACCCATCGCACTTCCAGAATGCCTGGACCCTTTTATACACTTCCTCACGTTGCGGTGACCCCACCACCATAAAAATTACTCTCGTTGGGACTTCCTAACTGTACTTTTGTTATTGTGTGTGTGGCATTAATCATTGCAATCCGTTCCCCCCTTCTCCTCCTCCTCCTCACCGCACTTTCCCCCTCCCCTCATGTTATCACTACTCCAATTATTGTTCCTGAGGGGGTTATCTGTTCGGTATTCCAAGTGTCCAGAGCTCTTATTTGTACCAGTGGACATGCTCTGGTCTAGTCAGTTTTGTAAGGTAGCACTGGGGTCATAATAGTGGGTGGGGAGCATTAAAGGAACTAAAGAAGTAGAGGAATGTTGTGTGTTTCCTCAGTGCTATACTGCACCCTGGCTGACTTGTCCTTCCTGGGTGTCCAATGTCTATAGATGGGCTTTGAGTCTCCACTCGGACTCTCCTCGTTCACATCATCATGATTGTTTTAGATCTTCTGATGCCTGATACCTGATTCTGTGGGCACCTAATGATCACACAGACTGGTGTGCTTCTTCCAAATGGGCTTTGTTGCTTTCCTACTAGATGGCCGCTTGTGTAACTTCAAGCCTTTAAGACCCCCAGCGCTATGTCTTCTAATAGCCGGGCACCATCATCTTTCTTCACCACATATACTTGTGCACCCATTGTGTCTTCAGTGATCAGGTCAGGAAGGTGAGCATCACAGAATGCCCAGTTATTAGAACAAAGTGTTTTCATGTTGAGGGAGGACTTGAGTAGAGGCCCAATGTCCATCTGGCACCTTGATGCTTAATATATATGTATATAGACCTATATTCTTATCATATATTAATATATTTACTTATATACATGCTCATATTTATACCTCAATAAGTGTCTCTTGCCTCCTAGTTCTTTCCTCTATTTCCTTTGACTTTCTTCCCGTCCACTATCCTTCATTCAGCTTTCATTAATTCCTCTCGCCTACACTGCCCTTGATCAAATCCAACCAGGCATTTTACACCATCCTCACTTCTTTTTTTTTATTATTCTATAAGAGAGAACTTTATATCAGGAAACAATTATGTATTAAGTAAACACCCCATTCCAGCTCAGATCAAGCCCACAAGTCTGATACTAGTTTATTAATCCCTCTTTAGACCCACGGAGCCACATGCAATGACACCGAATGCAGGAAGATCACCAGCTGATGGGGGCACAGTCCTGTGGATCCAATGGTGGTTGATGCAGCTCCAGGGCACGTCCAATTCTCTGTATGGTGCTCCAATGGGAAAGTAAAAGTGGGGGGGGGAGTTTTCCTATGACCCTCCTTATGAGGAGGCCACACCCTCAAGTGTGGGAAGAAGACAGAACTTCTCCATAATTATTATGCTCCAAATATTAAGCAGACTATTTACCAGCATTTGTTATAGAGGTTGAGTTAGCTATTCTCCCTGAAATTCCCAATTGTTTAAGGTCTTTGTGTTGTCAAGCTATGAGCCACCTCCCCCGCTGTTAGGATGAAGCCTGTGGGCCAGATTCAAGAGCGATTCATTATTAATGGCCCCTAGGCTGAGCCCCGGTGGCGTAGTGGTTGTGAGCGGGACTGCGGCCCACTGGGACAGAGGTTCAATTCCGGCTCCCAGGAGCAAAGGCTGGGCCTCCTACTCCCACCACCTGAGGGCAGTGATGCCAAAAAAAAAAAATTAATGGCCCCTAGACTGACTGAAAAGTTTATCTACCCCCACAGGTTAAGGTCTGGTCTTTTCACTCCCCTTTTCACATGTAGACATTCCTAAGACCACTCCCCTTATCACCATATAGCCCTTAAGACAGCCCTCTCCTGTGACATATGTCTTTGCTTGGAATTAGGGACCTGGCCTGGCTCCACAGGGTATATAGGGATGGGACATAGGATAGGGGAGAAGCCTGTTTCGCTCCAGCCTACCTCTATCCAGACTGTCGCTCTCTTGTCTCTCACTCCACGTGGACCATCTAGTTGGGCAGAGGTGAGCATGTACCATGAAAGGATATATATGTAACTCTGAATGTTCTCTCTCTCATGATCTCTATATCGGTGTTATAATAAATAATTATCGCTGCACAACTGCCTGTTGAACCCTTGAGGACTGGCCCACTCCCTGAGGGGTACTCAAGGAGGTACCATCAGGCTGTGACCTGATTGACAGGTTAGACTCTACCCCTACACTTCACGTTGACAGGAAATTATGTGACTTGCACAGTTGGTAGCCTTCCAGAAAGTGTTTGAGACATAAGTGTGTGATTGGGAATCTACCAATCTGAAAAAGGTGATCAGAATCAGAAATCTATTATGAAAATGAGTTGAAGGAATCCATTTTGGGCTCCCAGGACTAGTTGTGCCTTCTGGAGTGGTGAAAAGGAATCGGCACCTTTTTCCTTGCAGTGCAAATGCAAGTCAGAGTCTGCAGTGTGAGACGCTGAGTCTGAATGGGGGCAGAGCCTTCATTTTACCCGTTTCCTGTTTCCCTGTTTCCATGATGTATGGTTGAAAAGTGAGTTTTTGAGAGACTGTAGTTTACCTCTCAAGGCATCATGTTCTATGAGTCAAACCATTTCTGGACTCTAAGGAGGCAAGAGGTGACAGAGATCTTACAAGAGGGTTAGTAAAACTAAGAACGTGTTCCTTAATTTTGAGTATGTGAATATAATCCTTTGTTTAATCCATCACACACCTGAGAACCACAATCCAAGACAAATTCATTGCCATCAAATCAATTCTGACTCATGGCAACTGCTTCACAAGGTTTGCTTGACTGTAGTAATCTTCTTTTTAAAATACTTTTTTGGGGGGGCATCACTGCCCTCAGGTGGTGGGAGTAGGAGGCCCAGCCTTTGCTCCATGGAGCTGGAATCAAACCTCTATCCCAGTGGGCCACAGTCCCATGCACAACCTCTCCGCCACCGGGGCTCAGCCCCTCCTCCTGGTATCTTAACACTCTGTTGGCCCTGAGGGATTTATCTATGCTGGATTCACTGTGTTGTAGGCTCTTATCTGTAACAGTGTGCATGCTCTGGTCTAATCTGATTTGTAAAGTATGATTGAGGCCATGAAAGTGGGGGGAGGAAGCACCAAAGATCTAGAGAAAAGTTGTGTGTTTCGTCAGTCCTATACTGCATCCTGACTGGCTAACGTCTTCCCTGTGACCCCTCTGTGAAGGGAGGTCCCATTGTCTCCACTACATGCACACACACACCAGCCATTCACCTTGGGTATGGTTTTATTCTGGATCTTTGATTCCTGATACCTGATCCCATCAACACCTCATGATCACACAGCCTGGTGTGCTTCTTCCATGTGGGTTCTTCTCAACTAGATGACGGCTTGGTTCATCTTCGTGTTAGTCCAAGTAGACTAGAGAAGCAAATTCATAAGCACGCATATGTATATAAGAGGAAGTTTCATAGAGAGGGTAATTGTACATAAAGAAAACATACCAGCCCAGTGCAGTCCAAAGTCATGAGTCCGATATTAGCCCATATGTCTGATACCAATCTATAAGTCCTCTTCAGACTCACGAGACACATGCAGTGACATCAGGACAATCACAGACCAGCTGGTACAGAGTCTGGGGTGTCCAGTGGCAGTAAGAGCACCTCAGCGCTGGCCGGGACCTTCCCAAGTCTCCTCCAGTTTTCAGGGTCTATCAGCATGCTGCCATGGTCTGGTCAGCTGCAGTGTCTCCAAGGAAGAGTTGAGAGAGATGGTGTCTCTGCCTGCAAGGAGGAATTAACATATTTCCCAGAATTCTCAGGAGACGGCCATGCCCACACAGAGCTCTCGTTGGCGATCTCCAGATTGACAAGCTAGACTCCACCTCTATAATCTTAATCCTCAAATTGACACTAGATTACATGACTGCCGCAGTCTTCAAGCCTTTAAGACCCTAGATGCTATATCTTCTAAAAGCCTGGCACCATCAGCTTTCTTCACCACATTTGCTTATGCACCCATTTTGTCCTCCGTGATCGTGTCAGGAAGGTGAATATCACAGAATTCCAGATTGTTAGATCAAAGTATACCTGTGTTAAAGGGAGTACTTGAGTTGAGACCCAATGTCCATCTGCAACTTTAATTCTTAACATATAGACATGAGTACATAGTTCTATTCCCCTCATTATATATATGTATATATTTACATATGTATGTGTCTGTATTTAGGCCTCTATAAATGTTCCTTGCCTCCCGGTTCTTTCTTTCTTTTTTTTTTTAAATTTTTTTTAGGCATCGCTGCCCTCAGGTGGTGGGAGTAGGAGGCCCAGCCTTTGCTCCTGGGAGCTGGAATTGAACCTCCATCCCAGTGGGCCGCAGTCCCGTGCATAACCACTACGCCACCGGGGCTCAGCCCCCCGGTTCTTTCTTTTATTTCCTTTTTACTTCCCTCTTGTCCCATCCTCATGTTTGACCTTCAGTCTGGTTTAGTAATTCCTCGCTGCTACATTGCCCTTGATTGAGCCCCACTAGGCATCCTACGACCTTCCTTCCATTGATTTTAGTTCACTTGTTGTTCTTTTGTTCCTGGGTTGGCCCCTCCTTCCCCTTCCTTTCTCCCACCTCCCCTCTCCTGCATGCCCCCAGAAGCATTGGTCCTGTTCTCTTAATCTCCAAATTATCTATCCCGCCTATCTTATCTAGGTGGACATGCAGATAAGTTAATAAGTGTAAAAAACAGGCAAATAAAAGAACAAAGGAAGTCAAAACCAACAAAACAATAATAACCACAGCAGAAAGGAAGAACTAATTAACAAAAAGAAAGCCACTGACAAAAATGGAAAGACTATAAATAATTCAAGGTCTGTCTGTTGGCCTTTAAGTCTGATGGGGTGCCACTCTGTCTCCCAAGTTTATTGTGTGTATTCCCTTGGGGTTTCATCCCTCTGCTCCCCCTGCTGCTCTGCTGCATATAAGCGTGATGGGGCCAGACCGTGCCCTATTCCCGCAGTGTGTCCAGTGCTGTCCCCCACGGCGCCATGGTTCAATGAGGGACCCATCCTCCCTTTTAAGGAGCATTCTGTTTGTACTCCCTCCAAGACACATGTGAGTATTCATGTTTCTGGCAGTCTATGGTCTATTCCGTATTCTTCACCAGCACCATAATTTAAGCACATCCATTCTTCTCTGGTTGTCTTTGCTTTTTGCCCAGTTTCTGCATACATCCAAGGTAGTTGCTTGGGTCAGGGGCACTTTAGACCTCAAGATGACATCTTTCTTTGCTCTCTAGCACTTTAAAGATGCCGGGCGTGGCAGATTTACCCATGAAATGTTGAATAAATATCTACAACCATCCTGGCACCCATAGAATGACCACCATTGCCTAGTAAGAGCCCCAGCTCTTCAGGTGAAGAATTTTCAACACAAGGAAAGCATCAACCATCTGTCCTGCTCTTCCTAAATACTTCATTGAGGGAGAAAATGTGTTCTGTTTAGAAAATCCCAGCTACCCAATGAAGCCCATCATGTTAGGCCCTTCACTAAATGAGAGACAAGCCCCTGGACAAGAACCTCAAGCTTGGTAAAATAGAGGTGTATAGAAGGGAGTGCAATAGTCTGGGTAGACTAGAGAAACAAATCCATAGAAACTCATGTGCATAAGAGAAAGACTTTTTTTTTGCTTGATTTCTTAAAATTAAATACTTTTTTTTTTTAGTTTTTTAGGCATCACTGCCCTCTGGTGGTGGGAGTAGGAGGCCCAGCCTTTGCTCCCGGGAGCTGGAATTGAACCTCCATTCCAGAGGGCCGCAGTCCCGTGCACAACCACTACGCCACCGGGGCTCAGCCCCTTTTAACATTTTTTTTAATTACTTTTACTGGGGGCTCTTACATTTTTTACCATAATCCATACATTCATCCAGTGTGTCAAGCACGTTTGCACATATGCTACCATCATCATTTTCAAAGTATTCTCTTCCCACTTGAGCCCGTTATCAACTCCCCACTTTCCCCCTTTTTTCCACTGCCTGCCCTCCCTCACAAACCCTTGATAAGTCATACATTATTTTTTAAGAGAAAGTTTTAAGAAAGCACCCCAATCCATTCCAGTCCAAGCCCATAAAACCGATATTAGCCATTAAGTCCCATACCAGTCTAAAAAGTTCTCTTCAGACTCATGAAGCACATGCAATGACACCAAATGCAGGACGATCACAGGCCAGTGGGCAGAAAGTCTTTGGATCCAGTGGTGGTATAAGCATCTCAGCATGGACAGGAGTCTCCACGTGGCTTCTCCACCACTCAGGGCTTCCTCAGGTTAGGTCCATGTGGTTTCTCCTCAGGGATGTCTCACAAGAAGTGAGCACAGAGAAATGTCTCCCGCTTCCTCGGAAGAAAATACAGGATTTCCCAGAATTCTCAGGAGAAGGCATGCCCACACAGAGTCATCATTGGTTATGTCTTGATTGACTCAGGCCAGACTTCACCCCTTCACTTATAATTCTCTTACATTGACACCAGATTATGTAACTACCACAAAGAAGAAGGTCCTGTTGTTTTGTTAGGTTTTTGTTTGATTTTATAAGGCTGAAGAACCATAATAAAATGCAATAGGAAAACAATGTTTCTATCTAAATCAAGTAAACCAACACTTTTGGGTTGGTTTTTGTTTTTTTGTTTTTGCTCCTCAGACAATTAGGAAAATGAAACTTAAAGTCGGCCAATCTGTTAAGTAAAATTATATCTTTAATTTCAAATTACATATTTTGAGATCCTTCATGAGGTTTTCATAAATTGACACTTGATTTGCTCTTACGTGAATGGGATGTTCATCTCCTTTGAGCGTACTATTTTAAATTTCTTGTTGCTGCTGTTATGAATTGGTTGAATGAAAGTTTATAGAACACATCAGGAGGGCTGAGTCCCAGTGGCGCAGTGGTTGTGTGCGGGACTGCGGCCCACAGGGTTGGCGATTCAAATGCAGCAGCAGCTCTCCAGGAGCAAGGCTGGACTTCCTACTCCCACCAGGGCAGTGATGCCCCGCCCCCCCAAAAAAGAGACAATCCATGAAAAAAATACCACCAACAAAATGCAATAAAGGATGCCTGGTCTACTCCTCAAATGGTTGCAGAAAATGCATTATTTCTGAGTGGGGCCCTGAGAATGTAAAAATTTTTTTTGGGGGGGGGGGTGCATCACTGCTCTCCCGCGGTGGGAGTAGGAGGCCCAGCCCCACTGCTGGAATTGAACCTCCGTCCCAGTGGGCCACAGTCCCGCGCACAACCACTACGCCACCGGGGCTCAGCCTGAGAATGTAAAAATTTTAAATTTTTAAAAATAATTTTATTGGGGACTCTTACAGCTCTTATAACACTCAATACATCATTTGCATCAAGCATATTTGTACACATGTTGCCATCTTCATTTCCAAATATTTTCTACTTGAGCCCTTGGTATAAGCTCCTCTTTCTCCCCTCCCTTTTTTGTGTGTGCTGCTGGATTTCAAGCGCCAACCCTGTGGGTTGCAGTCCTGCACACAACTGCTGTGCCACCCTCCCTTTTTTTTAAACGAATCATTTTACTGGGGACTCCTACACCTCCCCTCACGATCCACACATATCATTACTCTCAAAACATCCTCCCTCCACTTAGGCCTCCAGAACCAGCTCCCCATATTTCCCATCCCCCCCCACCCCCCCCCCCCCCCCCCCGTGGACCCTTAATAATAAACAAATTGCTATTACTTTTTCATATCGTACATCGTCCAGTGTAAGGTTTTCTAACGGGTTCCCGCAGGCATGGATGAACCCCTCAGTCGCCCCGGGGGAGAGCGAAGAACGGTCTGCTGCTGTCAAGAGGAGCCTGGGCAGCCCTGTGGGGCAGCCTCGGTCCACGCTGCAGGCACTGTCAACACTGCTTTGTCCCGCTGTGGTTCGCGTCTCTGGACTCTGCCTCCGCCCCCCGCCAGTGGCCCCGCCCTCCCACACAGTCCCCGCCTTTCGCCCGATCCCGTCCGCTCCCTGCAAGTTCTCGCGAGAGCTCAACCCGGAAGTCGCGCCGACCGGGCCGAGCGGTTGGGAGTCCACGTGGGTCCCGCTTGGAAGGCTCCTGAGGGCAGGACCCGGGGGGTCGCGCCCCGGCGGAGCACCATGGGGAAGCTCCGCCGGCGGTACAACGCCAAGGGGCGCCAGCAGGCAAGCCCCGGCCCCACGAGAGGCCCCGCCGAGCCGCCCCCGGTGCAGCTGGAGTTGGACGGTAAGGGCTCTGCACGGGGAGGCAGCGCCGCCCGGGCAGGTGGGAGGGGCCGGCGCGCCCGACGACGGAAACGGGGCCTGTTAGGCGGCAGCTCCGCGTGCCCGTCCGCCTGCCTTTCGAGCTGCGTTTGTGATCAGTGCCGCCCCCTGGATTGTTCCGAGGGACCCGTACCGCACAAGGCTGCCCGGGAACTTGGTCCAGACGTCGGGCCGAATGGGATGGTTGTGCTTCTCCTGGTCTCTCGGGTCGCTGGCACTAATTAAAACTTCACGGTGGATGTTTAGGGACCGCCTGCCTCCAGGCCCACAGCATCCTACCGCACCTGCTCCAACTCTGCATCCTTTCCCCCCAGCCTCTGGAGCCCCTGGGTCGTGCAATAGTTAACCGCTCAGGCAGCAGACAGAGGATGGGCAGTTCAGGTCCATCCAGAGGTGCCTCAGAAGAAAGGCCTGGTGACTTGCTGCTGAAAAGTCAGCCAGCTAGAAACCGTACGAAGCACACCGTACAAAGTGGACTACACTGACACTCCCAGGATTTGGAGTTCGCTTCATGGCGACCGATTTGGGGGTCTCTTCTTGCCGTCTGCCCTCTCCCCGCGGCCAGTAATCAGGCACTCCAAGCTTCCCACTGCCCATGGCGTGCTCCTGCCCCTCTGTACAGGAGGCGCACAGGTGGGCCAGGACCTGCGGGATGCCCTGGTGCTGCGTGGAGCATGTGCTGTCAGTGTGACTCTGGGGCTGTGGGTGAGACAAGCACCTCTTCGTTTCAGACAAGGAGACGCTGAAAGGTGTGGATGCAAGCAATGCACTCGTGCTCCCGGGGAGGAAGAAGCAGAAGAAGGCCAAAGCCCCTCCCCTGTCGAAGAAGAAGAAACCCCTGACCAAGAAAGAGAAGAGAGCCCTGCAGAAAATCCTAGAACAGAAGGAAAAGAAGAGCCAGGTAGGACCCTGCCCCCCCTGCCGAGGGTTGACCCCGAGGCTCCCCAGAGTGGGAAGATCCTGCAGGGTATGGTGTGGGTGTGGGTGTGTGGGTGTGTGTTTTTTTGGGGGGGCCATCACTCCTCTCTGGCGGTGGGAGTAGGAGGCCCAGCCCCACTGCTGGAATTGAACCTCCGTCCCAGTGGGCCGCAGTCCTGCGCACAACCACTACACCACCGGGGCTCAGCCTGTGTGTGTGTGTGTGTGTGTGTGTGTGTGTGTGTGTGTGTTTTAAAGCATTTCAGAGGGCATGTTGAATAGGTTTAAGTCACTTTTCAAATTTTTTACAGATCATTTTGGGCCCTTTTACCTTTTAACTTTATTCTAGAGAATGCCAGGTACCATATTTCCCCGCAATATATTCCATGGAAAGTAACCATCCCTTAATGTAAAATCTCACATCTGAGCTGACTGAACTGCACAGCTCTGTGAGGCCCGGCACCTCCAGAATATTGTGGGGACAGCCACTCCAAGCTGCACCCTTTAGAAACTACAGCAAAGGGGTTGTACCCAGATGTTAGCTTTTTTTTTTTTTTTTTTAATTATTTTATTTTTAGGCATCATTGTCCTCAGCTGGTGGCAGTAGGAGGCCCAGCCTTTTGCTCCTGGGAGCCGGAATTGAACCTCCATCCCAGTGGGCCGCAGTCCCACGCACAACCACTACACCACCAGGGCTCAGCCCCAGATGTTAGCTTTTTAAGGCTCCCGGCCACCAGTGTTGACTGCGCCGAAATCCCCTTTGTGAGTCTCGCCTCGCTCCTGCAGGGAAGGCCGAGGTGAGAAGCGTATCATGCTCTTGTTTCCCGCCACAGCGAGCAGAGATGCTGAGGAAGCTGAGTGAAGTCCAGGTTTCCGACGCCGAGATGAAGCTGCTGTACACCACCTCGAAGCTGGGCACGGGAGCCCGCATGTACCACACCAAAGAGTGAGCCCACCTGCACTTTTCTAGGGCCCTTCTCTCTGCCTCAGGCCCCCAGGGGGAGGGCTCACGGGGCACAGACTCTCTTGGGCTGACAGGGAATTCTTCCTTCTTTTCTGCCCTGTCCTGCCTGCTGAGGCTTGCGTTTGTGCTGTGCTAGGGTATTCAGAATACCATGTAAGGACCGTAAGACGCACCCAGTTTTTTTTTGTTGTTTTTTTTTTTTTGCATCACTGCCCTCAGGTGGTGGGAGGAGGAGGCCCAGCCTTTGCTCCATGGAGCTGGAATCGAACCTCCATCCCAGTGGACCGCAGTCCCGCGCACAACCACTACACCACCGGGGCTCGGCCGACGCACCCAGTTTTTAGAGCAGAAAAACAAGGAAAAAAATATTCGGAACCAAGTGGTACCAGTATACTGGAATACATATTAAAGCAAAACATGGCAATATTTAGCAGCATAAACTCAGCGGTGTTAAGAACCATCATCACTTTTGTTAACAATGAGGGGAGGTATGCGCTCTGCCGATCATGTGACCTGACTGGCATTGAGACCCCGTCCCCAAACACACAGCCATCTACAGCATGCAAACCACAGCAGAGAGTAAGTGGGCGTGTGGGATCATAAACAAATGTTCTGGGGCTGAGCCCCGGTGGCGTAATGGTCGTGCGCGGGACTGCGACCCACTGGGACGGAGGTTCAATTCCAGCAGTGGGGCTGGGCCTCCTACTCCCACCACCGGAGAGCAGTGATGCCCCCCCCCCCCAAAAAAAAAAAAAACAAAAAAAGTGTTCTGGGGTACCACACGTTCGGACCATAAGATGCACCCTCATTTTCCCTCACCTTGGGGGGAGGGGAAGTGTGTCTTACGGTCCAACAGATGTGTTCATTGCGAGGAGATTCGTCTCCTCTAAGAAATGATCACACTGGAATCAGAAACTTGGATGGGAGCCCCAGGGGGCAGTGTTGTCCGGCCTTGGAAGATTAGGATTGCTGCAATGATGTTGAGCTTGACTTTTTGAATTCCTAAGATCTGCTGGAGAGAAAGATGGGGTGCTCTGTCCCTGTATACTGCTAGAGTCTCAAACCCGCAGGCGCAGTTCTTTACTGCCCTGTGGGGTCACGGCGGGTTGGCATCGACCAGCTGGTAATGGCTTTGGTTCAGGGGTGTAGGCCGAAAAGTGCCCAGAAGCACCTGGGGCAAGGGAGGAGGACGGGGTGAGTGCTGCCCCGAGTGGTCTGGGTTGGCGTCAGGGGGTATGTGAACAGCGCCTGGAGGACCAGGGGCAGTGAGCAGCAGTCAGGACGGGGGCAGGGAGGTGCCGCAGTGTCAGTCGCCCCCACTGGAACCAATGCTCTTCCCCCGCTGCAGGGAGCCCAACGAAGGGGCTCCTCAGGGTCCAGGCAAGATCAGCAGCCTCAGCGGGACCGGCCGGAAGCGCCGCCGGCAGCTGTCGGAAGAAGAGGATTCAGAGTCCTCGGAGGCGTCAGAGGACGACAGAGACCTGGAGGCGGGTCAGACGCTGGTCGGTGCAGGGACACTCACAGCAAACCCCCCAGAGACCGAGGCTGAGAAGCCAGTGCCCAGCCTCCAGCCCACGCCATCCGGGACCCCGGCTGCCTCTCCTCCAGCCACTGCAACCCCAGCCCCCAGCAGGCCCCCCTCGAAGCCTGCCGTCTTCATCCCTGTGAACCGCTCCCCCGAGATGCAGGTGCGCCGCCACCCCCAGTGACAGGGCGGGGGGTGGGGGAGGCTGCCTCCCGCTATGTGCGGAGACTCAGTGGGGCGAGGGGGTTAAAAGACTGCTAACCAAAAGGTTGACGGTTCAAACCCAGCAGCAATTGTGGAGGGGTGTGACTGCCCCATAGAGGAACTACGAAGCAGGATCAGCATGTGGCGCTGGGCTGGGTTGGGGTGAGTGGCCCAGTGCTTACGTGCTCGAAACTAACCGGAAGGCCAGCAGTTTGACCCACCAGTCACCCAGCAGGGCGGGGCGAGACAAGGCCACCTGCTTCTGTGACAACGGCAGCCTGGGAATTCACCCCCGCCCCCCAAGTGGTCTGTGTCCCAGAAGATCGTTAGGAGTTAAGATGGGCCCAGTGACGGGTGTCCCTACCCCTTGGCTTTGAGCACCACGCACAGCGGTTGGGGGACAGCAGCACGCCTACCTGGGGTTCCGGGCACTCTGTCTGCGACCTTGTTCCTCCGTGTTGGCACTGTCCCCCTGCCCCCCACTGTCCCAGCTCCCACGGGGTTACTGCCCTCCGTCTCATGGGGGCTGTGAGGCGAATGCCCCTGAGAAGGTCTGAGCAGGAGCAGGACCCCTCAGCCCACCCGCAGCCGAGACGGCAGGCTGAGACAGGCACGCTGCCCACCCGAGGTCCAGCCCCGGCCCCACTGTGTCCTTGTGGCTTCGCCTGGTTTTCCTGTGCCCCTGATGGCCCTCCGCACCCCACCCCTTTCCATGTCCGGTCAGCGGGGTCCCTGTCGTCCTGCCCCACCAGGCGGAGCGACTGAAGCTCCCTATTCTGGCGGAGGAACAAGTGATCATGGAGGCCGTGGCCGAGAACCCCACTGTCATCGTGTGCGGTGAGACCGGCAGCGGCAAGACCACGCAGGTCCCTCAGTTCCTCTACGAGGCCGGCTACAGCAGGTGGGAGTGGGCCCTGTCGGCGGGGGTGGGGGTGGGGGGTATGTGTAGAGTGGTGTTTTGACCTTGGGGAGCGTGTCCCTGTAGTGGAATCCTGGCTCTGTGATGTATAACCTGTGTCCAAGAGCAAGCTACCCAGCCTCTCTTCCCTCCTCTGTTGCCTCCGCTGTAAAGTGGGTGTCGTCATGGCACATGCTTAGAGCAGGCCCCCGTGCACGTGTGTGTATGGGGGGGGGGGGTGGATAGCTTCTCCAGGGGCCAGACGAATGTGGTCTTTGTCTTCTCCCCCTTCCCCCCAGTGACGACAGCATCATTGGGGTCACGGAGCCTCGCCGCGTGGCCGCCATGGCCATGTCCCAGCGAGTGGCCAAAGAGATGAACTTGTCGCAGCGGTGAGGACCCCTTCGGGGGGGCGGGGGTGGACAGGGTTGTGTGCCCTGGCCCATCCAGAGCCAGAGGGTGGGCCGCCCAGCCTGGCTGGTCATTAACATGCCAACGCCCAGACACAGACTCTTGTGTCCATGTGGCTTCCGGTGCCTGCACCTCGTTCCCCTGGGTTTTCAGGGGTGCCACCAAGCCCACAGCAGCAGCGAGCCTCCAGTTCCCCTCGTTCCATGTTCAGGATCATTGTCTGGTTCCATCAGCCCCAACCCAGGGCTGGGCTTGGCTGGTGCGCCGCCAGGCAGCTTCCCAAGGCACCCTGGTGGCGGCATGGAAGTGCCTTGGGCCAGGAACCACAAGGCAGGCAGTCCAAAACACATCAGCTGTCACCACCAGGGCAGTGATGCCTAAAAAAAACAACACATCAGCTGCTCCGGGGAGAAGCCTCTCTGTCAGGAGCCCATCATCGTGGTGGGAGTTCTACCCACTCCTGGGGGCTCTCCCATGGCAGCAGCTCCCCTCCCCCTTCCATCCTGGATGCCAGGGCTCTGCAGCGGGCGAGTCCTGCCCTGAGGGGGCCGTGGACCAGCCTGTGCCTGTGCTGGGTTCTGTGGGGCTCCCCGCCCAGCGCAGCCAGGCCTGAGCCCCCGCCCGTCCTCGCAGAGTGGTCTCCTATCAGATCCGCTACGAAGGCAACGTGACCGAGGAGACCCGGATCAAGTTCATGACGGATGGCGTGCTGCTCAAAGAGATCCAGAAGGTGGGTGGCTGCTCCAGCCGTGAGGGCCAGCGGGAGGACCACCTCCCCCTCGTGAGCGGACCTCCCTGGGCCAGCCCTTCCCCTCAGAACCGGGCACTCTTTTCCCATGATGTCACATGCCTCACACCACGAAATCAAGACAGACCCAACCCCAGCCCACAGCGACCCGGTAGGACGGAGCAGGGCTGTCTCGTTGTTCTCCTGGCCAAGCGGCTGGTGGGTTTGAACCACTGACCTCACAGTTCGCCACCTGCTGCTTAGCGCACTGCACCACCAGGCCCCCCCTGGACACTGACTGCCACTCAGGCCTTCAGTGTCTGCGTCCACAGGTCCTGCTTCATGGTGGACAGAGGCACGGACAGCCCTACCCACAGGCATTGTGGTCTGTGAGCGGCACACGCCATCCGGTGGGACACAGTGCCTGGGGTTACCGTGAGACCGGGAGTGGGCGTGTGTGTGAGCCAGGGCAGTGGATGGGCTCGCAGGGCACCCGGGACAGGAAAAGGCACACTGGGCCTCGGCCTCCACCAGGAGGTTCCCGGGAGTCTGACCTGTATGGAAGCCCACCCACTCCCATGTTGCTCTTGGGTCCCCTCAAAGCTTAGTTTGAGGGTTCCTCCTGGGGGGCATCCCCTGCATGTGCCCGAGGCCCAGGAGTGGGACTTGGGGTCTGGACACCCCTTTCTGTAAGGGAGTCCATGTCTGTGTCTGAGTCGTGGGCGACTCTGCCACGCCATCAGCAGTCCTGCACATTCTGCTTGCTGGCACTGACCGCGACCCCCACGACGGACATCCCTCTTCCACGTCCCTCCTGCGTGTCCCTTCCCACTCCTCCTCCTCCTCCTCACCTGCCCCTGCTGCCTCCAGGGCACATGCAGCCCTCCCGGTCTCTGATGCTCGGTTCCGAGGCCTAGGTGTCCCCCAGTGTGACTGCTCCCCTGCTCGGCCTGGGTATTCCCCGCAGGCCCCTGCCACCTCGGCCTGAGAAACAGCTGTTGCTCAGGTTTGCTCTCCTGCCAAGCCCTGGCTGAGCGAGTCCTCGCCTGGTGTTAGCCTCAGGCGTGGCCTGTGCTTCCCATTCGGCAGAGGGGGAGACTGAGGCCAGCTCCGGGGGTGCTTCTGCAGCGGGCGGTTCAGGCCCCGCCTCTCTGAGTCACTGCTGAGAGATGACCCCAGCAACCGCCCCCCTCCCCAGGACTTCCTGCTGCGGAAGTACAAGGTGGTGATCATTGACGAGGCGCACGAGAGGAGCGTGTACACGGACATTCTCATCGGCCTCTTGTCCCGCATCGTCACCCTCCGGGCAAAGGTGACCGGCCAGGGCTCCCTCCCACTGCTGCCCCCAGCCACGCTCACCTGTCCGCCATGCTCTTGCTGAGAAGGTTCCCCAAAGACTCAGGGGAGGGCCCCCTAGGACCGGGGTTTAGACTCCCTGTAAAGAGCCCTGTTGGAGACTCTGCCCCTTTTCCGACATGCTCCCCACCTCGCCCCTAAAGCCAAGAGGCACTCCTCCCTCCCCACCCCACCCCCACAAGCTTGCCAAAGGAGCTCCCTGCCCCAGCAGAGAAAGCCCTGCTGCCACCGTCTCACCGGGGGTTTAGAAATCAAAGGGACAAAGGGGTGAGTGGAGGGGTTGCAGGAGTGCGGCCCCCATCACTGAGCCGCCGCTGCCACCCCCAGAAGCAGCAGCCAATGAAGCTGATCATCATGTCGGCCACCCTCCGCGTGGAGGACTTCACCCAGAACCAGCGGCTCTTTGCCACGCCGCCGCCCGTGATCAAGGTGCGCCCGCAGCTGCCGAGCTGAGGCCAGCTGAGGCCTCTGCTGGGGGCTGTGTCCCAGGGAAGCCAGCAGGGGGTCGGAGCGGCATGGAGACCCCTCAGCACCCTCAAACGTCTTCTAGGAGAGAGAAGGGTACAGGAGGTGGGGACCCCTGGGCTCCCCGCCTCTGCCCCACCAGCACCAACACTGCCTCCTGGGGCCCCTCCCAGGTGGACTCCAGGCAGTTCCCGGTCACCGTGCACTTTAACAAGCGGACGCCACTGGAGGACTACAGTGGGGAGTGCTTCCGGAAGGTCTGCAAGATCCACCGGATGCTGCCTGCAGGTGAGCCCCCGGGCAGGTGAGCGCCACGGCCCTACCTGCCCCTACTCCGGCCAGTGGGAAAGCCACCTGCCCTTGCTGGGACCCCGTTACCCCCCAGGTACCACGTGTTCACCGCACTGGCTGCCTCTGGGGGAGGTCCTGCCCTGGCAGCAGGCGGCCTCCCCTTTGGCCCTGGGAGAGGCTGGTGGGTTCCATCGCCACCCTCCGCAGGAGCAGGGGCTCCTTCAAGCCCTGTGCTCCCCCAGCTCCTCGTTTTTCGTTTTTCTTTTTTTTTGGTTTTTGGGGCATCACTGCTCTCCGACGGTGGGAGTAGGAGGCCCAGCCCCACTGCTGGAATTGAACCTCCGTCCCAGTGGGCCGCAGTCCCGCGCACAACCACGACGCCACCGGGGCTCAGCCCTTTTTTCTTTTTTTTAAGTCACTTTATTGGGGACTCGTACAACTCTTCGCACAATCCAGGCGTCCATCCATTGTGTCGAGCGCATTTGTACCTTAGTTGCCCTCATCATTCTCAAAACATTTTCTTTCTGCGTGAGCCCCTGGTATCTGCTCATTTCTTCCCTCCTCCACCCTCCCTCCCTGCTGAACCCTGGATGATTTATAATTTTTCTTCTTCCATGTCTTACATCTACCGTTCTCTCACTTCACCCAATCTTCTGCTGCCCATCCCCCAGGAAGGGAGTTCTTTGTACCTGAGCTCTTTCACATTGCACATCGTTTGCCGTGTCTTCTGTGAACACATCCCCTAACCCTAACCCTCCCATCCCCGCCCCAGGGCTCCCTCCGCCAGCCTCCAGCTTCTCCCCCATCACCCCAGCCGCTGCTGCCCGCCAGGGGAAGCACACTGTTGTTCTCTCCC